>NBIV01000145.1:0-203885 GCA_003194525.1 Gracilariopsis chorda
GGTGCCCGCTGTGCGGTATAAATGTCCCTTAGCAGGGTGTTCGGCGATAACTCCGACGTTGCCGTGCGCTGTCCTAGTGGCCGCTGCTCATGCGGGAAAAATATCCCTCAAGAGGGTGTGGTGTCACGTTTTCCCCGGCAAGTCATTCCCATTGGGTGTCGTTGTTCCGTCTTCACGGTAGGCCGGGCGAACCGCCAGTCGGCGGGGGACTTGGGCTCCGCCTTCGCGGTTGAGCTCACGAACCGCGAGTTTGCGGGAAGATGACCGCTCCTGCGGGATCGGCATTTCCACAATCCCTGGGGGGTCCGTGCGACACGGTGATTGGGTGGCAAACCGCCTCCCTGCCAGGCGCACGAGCGCTCTGCACCATACGTTCCGGCGACGCCGTGGTGTCCCCGGCTACTGACGGTTGCCTGGGGCTAACTCCGGTACACCGGTATTTTGGTCAAAATTCCCCTTTGGGGGGTTCTGGGCAGGTGCCGATGACACCCTTTCAGGGAATTGCCGCTGAGCGCAGTGCACCATCTCCGTGAGGAGGAGCAGCGTCCGGTACGACCGGTTCGAGCGTGCGATGGCGCGCGTTATTCCCGAGTTCTCGGTTCTTCGCCGCAGCGATGCGGGGGTTGGCGCAAATTATTCCCGTAGCGGGGCTTTGATTCCGTCAACGACGGGAGGCGTTTCCGGTGCTTGCGAGCCAGGGCTTAAAGCTTCGACTGCAGCTTGGCCGCCTTTTTCCCCAAGAGGGGTGTGGGTATTCCCCTGTGAGGCCGGCGTATCTGGGCGCCCCTTCTCCGCAGGGCGCGGGTCTGATCGACCTGATTGAACCGCTTCCGCGGGACTTCCGCCAACGGCGGCTTCGAGGCATCGGGCGATTGCCTTTCCGCTGCTGCGGTATTGGAGTGAGGCTTCTCGTTTCCCCGTGACAAACGGTGTATTGCCGCTTTTGCGGGGCCTGCGCGTCTGGTTCCTGTTGCACAGCACTGCCCGGGAACGGGGGATTAGTGTCGCGTGACATACTCCGTGCTCCACGGTCAGTGTTCCGTATGTTACGGTGTGTTTCCCGTTGCGACGGTGATATCGTTCCTCGAAACGAGTGTTCTCCTCCCCCTCCTTAGACGGAGCGGCGGGATAAGGGATAACATTCCCCGCCTGGCGGGTATAAATGCGCGCCAGTGGGCAGACGTGGTAGGGGCGGGCGCTGAGGGGCCCGAATTACCCGGCTGAGCCGGTGAGTCCGACAGAGTCGGTAGGTCTGAGAGTCCCGGCTGGGGTGTGGTAGTACCGTAGGTCTAGTACTCCCGGATTGTTCCGGTGTAGCGGAGTCCGTAGAAACGGGGTTGCCTGGATCCAGGACTACCTCTGACGAGGGAGGAGGGGCAAGGACAACACGATCACGGGAATCCGTTCGTGCGTGTCCCATCTCTACCACGACAGTGTCGGTGTTAACAGAGATCACCTTGAAGGTCCATCCGCCACAGGCGAGAGTTTGTGACGCTTCTCCCGTTCCGGGTTGTAGTATTCCTTCCTGATGAAGACGTAGTTATTTGCCCGAATCGGGGACGGTTTTCCTCGCAAGCGAGCGTCAAAATCCCGCTTGTAAGCGGCTTGGGCCCGTGCCATAGACTTCCGCGCCGCGGGGACCAGCTTGGAAAGCCATTGCTTCCATTGCTGCGGATACCCACAGATGGGAAATTGTCCAAGGTAGCTTGGGGTTCCAGCGCCACAGGCGGGGGTGTTCTAGATAGAACTAACTCGAATGGCGAAACTCCGGTAGTCCGGTGTACCTGCGTATTGTACGCGTAGGTTACCGCATCAGCGTAGAGATCCCAATTCGTTGGGTGGTCAGCGACGTAGGAACGTAACGCCGCGAGTAACGTCCGGTTTAAACCGTTCAACTTGCCCATTACATTGGGGGTGGTAGGTAGTCGTGAACAAGTTCTTGACATCCAGGATGCGACAACATCCTGGAAGAACTTGCTCACGAACTGCTCCCGTTGTCAGAGAGCACCTCTACAGGGGGACCGTAGACAAAATCCAGTGCGTCACCAGAGCCTGGGCCACCGTGAGAGCGGTTATCCTCCGAAGAGGGACAGTACGTACCAGCTTAGAAAAGCGGTCGGTAATGACAAGTAGAAATTGTTTCCACGTTTCGTGGTGAGTAATGGTCCGAGAATATCGATCGCAATAAACTCGAGCGGCGCCCTTGCGGGGAATAGTTTCATCTTCTTCGCATTTTTGCGGAGTTTGACGCGATTCTTCGCGCATTCGCTACAAAACCGCACAGTTGCGTAGCAATCCACCGCCATTGCGGGCCAATAGAAATCCTTCGCAGGGTTAGGTAGAGTTTTCCTCTTACCTGGGTGACCTCCAATGGGGGCGTAGTGTGATAGATGTAACACCCGCGATTGCAGGGAATGTGGTACCACAATCTGTGGGCGGGCTTCGACCTTTCTTACGAGGTAGCCTTTGTCGTTTACCCCGAAGGGAGATCTTCACCACCGTTGATACGGGCACGAATTCTCGTACAGAATGGGTCGCCGAATTGTTCTCGGATCATTTCTTCCGGTGATACCGGTACAAAGTTTCCCGGTAACGGGTTCTCAGATTTATCTCGCGATGCGAGTAGTTCGTCAAAATCAGCATCCTCGTCCAGGTTTCTGGCCTAGCCTCGACGGCATGTTCCGGATCATCCGGGTCTATAGCATGAAGCATGAGACTTCATCATCCTCCGTTGGGAGTGCTTCCCACTTGTGGGTAACCGCGATAAAGCGTCGGCCTGGTGTTCTGCGCACCTTTTTATAAATGACTTGAAAGTCATATTCCGCGAGGCGGAGTCTCCAGCGCATGAGGCGTCCCGACGGGTCGGAGATATTCATCAACCACCTCAATGAGGAATGATCCGTGTACACGGTGAAGTGAATTCCCATAAGGTAGGGGCGCAGAGTGGTCATCGCCCATACGACGGCGAGGCACTCTTTCTCCGATACGGAGTAGTTCCGCTCATGAACATTGAGCGAACGTGACCAATAACCAATTGGATGCCGTTCCCCTCGGGGTGGTTTGAAAGAGAGCACACCCGACTTGGTAGTCGCTCGAGTCCGTATCTACGGAGTATGGCAACCCAAGTTTTGGGAGATGTAGGATTGGTGCTGATGTGACAGCCTCCTTTAAGGAGTTGAAGGCTTCCGATTGCTCGGGCGTAAATATTCCCAGTTTTGGGGGGTTCCCTTTCGCAACAACGCGTTCAGGGGCGCTGCAGTATCCGAAAAGTTCGGGATAAACAGTCGATAGACGTTGACCAGCCCAGAAAGGAGCGCAGTTCCGTTTGAGTACGGGGTTCTTTCGCCTCAACGAGGGATTTGACTCGAGCTTTCTCGATCGCTAACCGTCCCGGACGGATAATGTGACCCAGATACTTCACAGTATCTGTGAAAAACTCGCATTTCCTCAACTTGAGGGTAATTCCCGCATCGCGGAGTACGGTCAGCACGTCTCGGACGTGAGTGAGATGGTCGTCCAACGAGTTGGAGAAGATGATGATATCATCAAGGTAGACCAGACAACTCCGCCACTTAAAGCGGTTGAGTAGAATATCTACTGCACGCTGAAAGGTGGCGGGGGCATTGGTTAACCCAAATGGCATCCGCTTGAAGCGGTACGTTCCTGCATGGCAGGTGAATGCGGTTTTGTCGCGATCCTCCTGTCTGACAGGTACTTGCCAATATCCCCAATTGGCATCAAGGGCTGTGAACACGGTGGCGTCTCCAAGGGAGTCAATGCACTCGTCCATACGAGGGATGGGTACGTGTCCCTAACAGTCACGGCATTGAGCCGGCGGTAGTCGACACAGAACCTCCAGGTTCCGTCGGCCTTTAAAGCCAGTACAACTGGGGATGCCCAGGGTGATTGAGCGGGCTCAATCACACCTGCGCGGAGCATCTTGTCCACTTGGGACTGCTCCTCTTCCCGAGCTTTCGGACCTGCCCTGTAAGGGGGTTGTGCAACCGGTCGCGCACCGGGGATTAAATCGATCCGGTGTTCCGTTGCATTAATCTCGCCAAGCGAGCCATCCCACATTGTGGTGAATTCCCGTAACATAGTACGGAGTTTGTCGCGGTGCGACTCTGGCACGTCGCTGAAGTCCAGCGCTTCAAGTGCTTTTTCCGGATCAATCCGGTCATTGCTCGATGGAGCATTGTCCTGTGGAACAGGTGTGGTTCGCAATTCCAATTCCGAGTTACTCGGTATGTTCGACGCTGAAGTAGCGGTTTCCTCCCCTCCTTAGACTTGACGTCTTCGGACGGCGGGGCGAACTCCTCAGAAGAGGTGGTAACTCCGAGTACATCGGCGGCTGTCATCTTTGTTGGCAGCATTCCCATAGGATGGGGGGTTACACTCCCAATTACTTGGTGTTTGACCAGATACTGGGGGTGTTTGCCAAGGTTGGCAACCAATATCCGGAAAGGAACATCCGGGGAAATGGAGACAATTCCATTAGCCAGCGCCAGCTGGGATTTCTCGTACAACGAGGCGAGGGTTGTATAACCCGAAGACCGTGTTGACGGGAATTTACCTGCACCCAGACTTGGGACTCAGCCGGTATAGAAACCGAGGCAGCGACGCGGAGCTTGGTGGACTCGCGGAACGCGGGCGGTGGTTCCTGCGCAGCAGGGAGCGGAACTTGTTTCCGAGAGGACCGCTTTAGCGGGCGGCGAACAATCGGAACCGACGATCCGTCGTCAAGTTCTACACGCCTGAGGCGGGGCCTGATTGCGTCGACAAATCTGTCGCAGTAATCACATCCGAGTATGACTGGTGCTGCCAATGAACGGCAAACGATGAAGTCCAACTTCACCACGGAGGTACCAAGTCTCACGACGAGGTCCACCGTGCCCACCGTTTGTAACGGGTTGTTATTCGCATCCGAAATGTCGGGGACCGCGTCAGAGCGCATACGAGACCGCACAAGCGGGGGTAACAATGATTCCACGACGAAGTTGGGGCCTGCACCTGTATCCAGGACGGTGAGAAACCTCACCATAAACTGGGGGTCAAGGCCAAAGTCGGCATAGACCTTATAATTGCGCTTGGCCAAGACCAAGACTCTACCGTGAATCCGGGGAATTTTACTCCGTATCCACGGGCGACGCAACACACCGAGGTGCGCAGAGTCCGCGTCAGCGGTGTCTTTCCTCGAGAGGACTTTCACCGGGGAGCGAGGCGAGGACGCCTCGGGCGCCAACAGCCTCGTTCTTGAGGACGCCTCTCCATAGGGGAGACTCCCTCAGTTAGTTTTCCGCCTTCGGCGGTGGGTTGGTTTCCTCGACAATGAGTGCTTCATCCCGTTGACGGGGGTTTCTATCCGCATAAGCGGGGGTTGCAACGGATGGTTGCGTGATCTCCCGAATCGGGGTGTATGAAGCTTGCCGCGCACGCGGGGTCTGTGGTAGGGCGTGGGAAAAGTCCGTTTTAGCCCGGAGGTAGGAAGCAGTCGGGACGGAACGTTTCTCCTCTGGAGTGAGGGCCTCATAATTTGCCACCACCTTGGCCATATCCTTCAGTGAACAAATACACTGAGGAGAGGTATGGCCATGGGCATAGCACAGGTGGCAAATGAGAGCCAGCACCGCGACACGCGGATTATTATTCCGAGTATCGGAGAAGCGAACCGCAGGGCGGGTATCAGTCCCTCCAGGCCGTTGATAACGGGATTGACCGTTTGAAAACGGGAGTCGTTGGGGTTGAACCCGACTGTTACCACCGTATAGAACGGGATCTTCTGTTCCCGTATCATGGGTCATCTCCGTCGTTGACGGTAACTCACTGGTGGGTATCGACACACCATCCCCCTGCGCTAAATGCACGGTATCAAATCCCTGTCCAGGGTTCCCATCCGCGGTGAGCGGGAGAGAGGAAGCTTCGCTTTCCAGCAACAACGCCTTGGCGGATTTAGACCGATTGTTCGGAGTTCTTGCACGAAGTGCATCCCCTTCCGCTCGAGCGTGTTGGACCAGCTCGAGGTAGGTGATCCTTCGCTTGTCCTCCCGATAACGGGTAACTAAACTCCGGATTGCCGGGTCAAGACCATCAATGAACATGGTACTGCGCTCCCCAGCGGGGTATACGTTACCACATCTGTGGAAAGCCTTGTTAAGGCGCACCGAGTAATCGGTCTCGGTCTCTCCAGCACGCTGGCGTGTATCTCGCAAAGCGAGGATAGCCTGCTGAATAGCGGTGTTGGTGGCGTAGGAGCGCAGAAGATACTGCACAGCCTCCGGCCAGCAAGTAACTCCTCCTCGGAGGCGCGAGAAGATCCTCTGACAGAGGTGTATTGGTCCTCCGCCACTCCCCGTAAGAAATACGGTAAAGCCAAATAGGCTTGTCCCTCATTCATACCGAGGATATCGGCCTCCGCTACAAAGCGGGATAGGAAATCAAGTACTAGGACTGGGTCCTCTCCAGTAAAATACTGGTTGCGGAGCGAGAGCTGCATTCGCTTAATGCATTCTCGCACCTTTCCCGTACCACGGGGCGTACGTCCAAGTGACGAATCTTCAAGCCGGTAGTACCGGTATGATAAAAGCTTCCGGTAATCCGGGTTTGTCGGTTTCAAATCCCGGAGACCGGGGTGTCTTCTCCCCTTCTGGCGGGTTCGGACCACACCTTCAGTGGCCGATGACCGCTTCGAGTGGGAGGAGTAGCCTCGCTTCTCGTCCTCCGAGTCGGAGTCCGAGGAGCTCGAGCTAACCGAATGGTTTCGGGGTGAGTCCGACGATGTCGAAGAATCGGAGTCCGAATATTTTCGGTGATGTTTCCGTCGGTGACGGCGTTTCTTCTTCCCAGCAAGCTGGTCGTTGTGCGATGCCTCGTTTACCGGATCACCCGGGGATGGTTTGTCCATGAGGACGAACTGCTCCAGCGTCTCCAGGCGGGCACCAATCCGATCAAATCGGGCTTCAACTCCTTCGATGAAGGCGGCGGGTTGTCCCAAACTCTCCAACACGGAGTTGACGTCAGACCGTAAAATACGGAGCTCCTCGGCGACCTCCTTTACGGGGGTTGCCGAGACCACCTCTTGGAGGGATTTTAGTTCCCCTACAAGGGTGTCATGGGCGGTCCACAGAGCGCGGACCTGGGATTCCAGGGAAGTCCCCTGGGGGGTGTTATCGCCCGTTCCACGGGGGCTTGAAGCCGCGACAGCGGGAGCAGGCCGGGGTGCCTGGGGCACTGCGGCAACAGCCGGAGTCGATGCTGCATTCCCCTGCGGGGGTGATAACGAGGGCAAAAGGAGGTTCCGGGGTTCCCGGTCGGGGGTATCATTCCGCGATGAAGCGGCGCCAGCACGGCTGGAACTTGTCCGTATAGGGATACGGGGTACGAACCGAACTTCGGAAGTGTCCGCGTTGTCGCGGGAGCGACTACGCGTAACCACTGGCTCCGCGTCGGAGGGATTTCTCGACATGAGAAAATACCGTTACGACGGGAAACGATCACGGAACTTCCGGTAAATAAAAACAAACCTCGTAAGAGGGAAAACAAAAACCGATTCTAGGTCGGGAGACCACTTTGTGGTGCAATGCCCCAAAGGGGAAAAACACCGAAAGACGTCCGGGATCTTCCTCTCACGAGGTTAACCCAGTTGGGTAGAGCCCTCCCAGAGGTGTCACGGCGAAGCCGGTTTGTAAGACCAGGGACACCTGTCGCGACTCGCGCAGGGAGGTGAAGGCGAAGAATCGGTATCCGCGTGAGCGGGGTGTGATCCTCAGTAGAGGTATGTTTCCACGTAAGTGGGGGTGTGTGAGCGGATGCGCACACGAGGGCCGCGGATAGCGGGAGGTGCTACCCTAAAAAGGGGAAAGAGGAAGGACGAAGTGGGTCGCGAGAGAGACGAGTAGATACGGCAATGCCGGTGGACAGGACTCCCTATACAGGGCGAAACACCAATATGATTGGAACAATTAGTACTCCCAATGATGGGTCTCCTTTAGATGTGCAAGGGGGGTGAACTTCCGTACACTACGGTGCTTCCCTCCAAGGAGGAGTTGAGAACACGCGGAGGCGGTAAAGCTCAGAGCCAATTCCCCAGGTTGGGGTCCCTTGTTGGGGAAGGTTTACTGGTGCGACGGCAGTGCGCTGTCGCACTAAGTACTAGCTTCCCAGAAATGGGTGTGAAAATAATAAATAAAATTAACTAAAATACTCCACATTCCGTGGCAACATCCACTACTGTGGCCAACCGCCAATTGACCCAAAACCGTGTCCCACGTGTCCATACCCACCATTGTGGGGCGTAGTTCATATACACACTACACAACCGATAATATCGGGAAAGCGTTCAAGTACCCAGAATCCCTCCCTGAGGGCGTTGCACTTCAGCATCCTGTGGTACATGTGTCTCATACGAAGCCCCATAGCGAACAGCCCGTCGCGCTTGCTCAGTCGAGCCGTAAGGCGCCCTGTCCGGTTAATGACAGTTCGTCTACACCCTTATTTAAGGTTTCTCGTATTCTTGCTCATCGCAAAAGAGGGCGTGGTTATCAATGGCTAACACTCATGGAAAATGCTCGGACCCACGACGCTGAATGGCAGCCAACGCGTGATTTAATTGAAGCCGATGGTACAATTACACAAGCATTGCACGAATACATTGTTCGCAACAAATTGCTGCCTCACCTACAATGACGCCACGGCAATGGTCTTGGACGACAATGGTGCAACGGAGCACTTTGAATGCTTCCAAAGGGGCGCTGACACAGTGATGAAAACGGTCGCGTAATTAGGACTGTGTTGACGATATGCGAACGAGCGCGAAGGGATAGGTATGGGGGCGTATTTAAGAGCCCACAGCAGAGCAGTAGAGGCTCAGTAAAAAGGGCCATCTACCCAGTTGCCATTACCTTACATCCCTTGTTGAAATATGCTACAAGAATGTTTGCCTGTATGCACATTGTATCCGCTAAGAGGGAATGTGCATGTGTTCAGAAGTGAGGAGACAGCTTTGCTCCTGAACATAAAGGTATTTGCAGTATTCTGGAAGAACGATGCGAATACTGGCCTTCACCTTGTTGTAGCTGGGCATGACGTTTGAGCTAACATTAACCCACAAACCACAAACCTTACCCCTTTGCCTTTATGTTTCAAGCACACAGATTTTATCTCTTTAAACCAAACACCAGTACATCCTCCCCACGTGCTGCGAAGCAAGGTGCGATCGACTTAAAATTGACGGGGATGCAAGTCCAAGCAGCATAGAAAACATGATAAGGACTGCACTTGAACTGTTCGATACGGGAGTGAACTGTTCACACCTGCGGAAATCATGTTCCGTGAGCGCATGGCATAGATAGATATATATGTGCAGAGCGACCTTTCAGTTTTCTTAAAAAGAGCACTTCTAACCCACACTGTATTTTGTAAATTTTAGCGATAGGGCGAATAAAGGCATCCCTATATCCCAGTCTATTTCCATCTGTTTCTATCGGCAATAGATATACGGCAATTCTCCCGTAACGAAGGGTCCAATAGGCGAAAATTGTCTCGTATTCAATTCTATAGCAGCGACAAACTATGCTATTCCATTGGCTGGATCGTAGCGCCAAGACCGAAACAGTCCTCTCAAGTTGCTGGTCCATCCCCGCATTGCATCACTACGCTCAAGGGTCCTTCGCTGGGCTGCGCTCGTCACTACGCTCGTCGTAGCCGCCTCCGCTGCGGATTTTTCGCGCCACCGCCTGTGCGCCCTATTGAGGTATGTAAAAGAGAACAACAACTATTTGCGTTGCGGTGTGCTCGTTCAGTGTGGTGAAGGAGGTCATGTTTCAAGCAAAAGTGGTTGAAGTGCTCATTTTCCATGATGAAGACGGCCAGTGGGAGAAAAAGTTGCCATCATTTGTAGAATACAAGAACGGGTAGGGATTGACTGGAAACTTAAACCCAACGCTTACGGCTGGCAGAGTGATCCAATCATTTTCATAGATCTGTGCAACGACATAACTGAACAGAGTTACGGGTAGAGGTGCTAATGGGTTGCAGGAAGAGACATACAAGGGTAGCGGTATCTACATACTAACCCTTGACCGTTACCGTTTAGACAAAAGTTTACGAAAAGTGAGTTAGCTTAACCTTTCTGACGATATGCAAAATGTTAGGTTCGTGAGGAAGGAACTACCCTTGTCTGCGAACGATTCTGCACATTCCTTGATCTGAAAATTTTTTCCTTTTTTTGGACGCGCCTGCTGAAGACCAAGCTAAAAGATTTTGCATGCTGGGCACAAGACCACAATGCCAGGAGGCGGTAAGCGTATGAACCGTTCTCCCCTTCGCCTTCCCGCGCCCACTTTCCCCGTCGCGTTTCCGCCACTTACCCGTAACTATATCCTTCCACAGAGCGGCTTTATAGCAAAGCTACCAGAGCAAGTACCCCACAGCAGTAATCCGCGGTACTCCGAGACTGCAGAAGGTTCTAGGCTCACTTGCGTAGCCTCGGTGACCAGGCCCGACAGAACGCTGTCAGCTATCGTTTTCGGCAACAAACGCTTGCTTTGGTGTTTGAACATCGTAGCGGCGTGGGTCCATCAGTCAATGGACGCCGCCACTCCCAGGTGAATGGCGTCTGAGCACGCCGCCAAGGTGCTGTACGGCCGAGAAGGTTCCTATGCGTTACTAGAGAGGATTGGAAAAGGCGCTTATGGCACCGTCTATAAGGGAATATGGCGGGAGGTCGGCCGTCATGTTGCAATAAAACGAGCTTCGCGTTCGCGTCTGTCCTCCGACGAAGAGAAAGCTCTGCAAACAGAGATTCAACTTTTCAAGAACCTCAAACACCATCACATCGTGAACTATATTGAGGCTATCGATGATCCTGAGTCAAGCTTTCTGGATATTGTCATGGAATATGTCGAAGGTGGAAGCCTTTTCAATGTTGTTCGTCTTATTCGGAAGAGCAAAGAAGCGGGCGAACGTGTATTTGACGAGCGTGTTGTAGCTAGCTACATTCGTCAAGTAGTTTTGGGATTGCGTTACCTTCATCGTCAGGGTGTTGTACATCGCGATATCAAAGGTGCCAACATTTTGGTTACCAAGGAAAGCCATGTCAAGCTCGCTGATTTCGGCGTTGCTTCCACCAAACCGAATGATCAATCCAGCCCGTTTGATGTTGCGGGCTCTCCGTACTGGATGGCACCAGAGATCATCAATCTCACTGGATCCTCAACTGCATCAGACATCTGGTCCGTAGGATGCACTGTCGTGGAACTACTCACTGGGTTTCCACCATACCATGATCTTTCCGACGTTACAGCGTTATTCAGAATCGTTTCCGACGACAGTCCGCCACTGCCTCCAAACTTGTCGCCGGAATGCCAAGACTTCTTAAAGAAGTGTTTCAATAAGGACATGCATACTCGAATAAGCGCAGAAGAACTTCTCTTGCATAGATGGATCAAAAGTAACGACTCAGAGGATGAAGGAGTTCTTAGCAACACTCAAAACCAGAATTTATCAGCGAATCGTCCGGGAATATCGTACACAGAAAATTCACCTGTCAATGTTGCCGGCACACTCGGTATTTATGAAGAGTCCAAGGATGAAGGATTTGATGACCTTGATTTCGAAGAGACGACATCCATTAGTGACGTAGGCCATCCTGAGGGTCTATCCTTCGAGAATAATGCAAGACAATCTTCGCCATTCGACGTAGATCCCTTAGTTCTCGGAACGAGTGCTACGGATCAAGATACCATTCAACAAAATCTTGACCTCGTAGCGACTCAAGAGGTGTTCTCGAGCGGCTCCGATTTACACCGCATGAGACTTAGTGACGATCCGTTCAAGGATGTTCTAGAGGACCCAGAAGTAGAGTTGGAAAGAGAGCGAGAAAGGAAGCAAAAAGAAGTGTGGGAAATTGTCAAGCTTCACGCTGCTTCAATCGGAAAGTCCAAGGAAAGCCACATTGCGGCGTGCCATGCTCTTGTTGACATCTTTCGCGACCATCCGGAGCAAAGGTACTGTCTCATTTATGACCCCGGACTAAACCCGATCATAGAAGTATTGGAATCAGGAGGATCTAATGATATGGTAGAGGCTGCTCTAAAAGTCACGTTAAGTCTTTTCGGAGATGACGTTCAAGAGGATTCTGGAGATGGGTCTGCGAAAGGTGTAACTACCACCCCGAGTGAAATCCAGGCTCTTGGCTACCCGAGAGTCTCAAATATTAGGGAAGATCTTTGTCTTGCGGGCTTCCTTCCCCTTATTATGAAGTACTGCCGAAGAGATGCTCCTTTGCAGGCTCGTCTTTTGTCAGCCAGGTTCATGGAGGAGGTGCTCGAACTCGAAAGCACATTGCAGATGTTCATTGCTTGTCGAGGATTTACTGTTTTTGTGGATATGCTTGAACCGGACATTCTGAACGTCGGGGAGCTAACCAGAGTGGCCTTGAAAGGAATTGACCGAATGCTTTCTATGGAGAACCAGCGTCACAAGAGAGACTTTTGCCGTCGTTTCACGTTATGTGGCTTGCTGGATCGCATCGTAGAAGGCATCATTCACAACATGAAGTACCTTGAAGAGGAAGAAACTGATAAGAAGAAGTTCACACCGGAAAAGATGGATGTTGAGGGTCATGTGTCGAGGCTTGCTAGTTTGCTGGAGACCTTCGCTGCGCGTGCTGATACGATGGTGAAGTCTACGATGATAAGTCACTCCATTATTGATCCCATCATTCGTCAGATCACGAATCGCCGAACACCTGCGTCGGGTGTTCAGTCGATTTTGTGCTGCGTACGAGATTTGTCGAGGGATCCGCAGACGCACATGGCGTTACAAACAGCATCAACTATCGAAACTTTGGTTCAATATCTATCTGTAGATATCCAGACACTGGAGACAAATCCTCGGCACTTTATCATCTCTTCACTTCACAACCTGTGTATTGTATCACCTGCACGTCAAGAAATTGCTGCGAGAGCCGGATTAGTACCGCATTTGCAGCGGTACATCACTTCAAAAGATATGAACCTACGGTCGCTGTGCATCGACATGTATTCCGGACTCGCTTGTGCAGGACATACCACTCGTGTTGAACTGGCAAAACATCAAGGCGCTGACTTTTATGTGGAGCTTCTTGTGTTGCTGTCCGCTCCAGGTACGGTGCGCAAATGGCAAGCAAAAGTACTGCAATCGTTCTCAGAATGGCTTGATGACGAAAGCCATGCAGAGTATGTGGAGAATCGATTAGTGATGGAGAGAAATCGGATTCGAATGTGTACGTCTCTTGCACGGGTGAGACTAATTGATGTGGAAGGGGTGTTAGAACCGTACTTGAAGATGGTTACGGTGTCGAAGACGATAAATAAGGTATACGGTGCGAGCGAAGAACTGATCACGGTGATGGTGCGATGGTTGGAGAGCATGTACAATGGGGAGGATGGAAGCGGTCCGCGTGGAAGACTGCTGCTGTTGAGAACTTTGCTTGCACACGCTAGGTTTTGGTCGAGGAAATCTGGGAATCGGGGACTTGTCGAAGCGCTTAGGTTCCTGCTTAAGGATGTAGTTTTGGGTGGAGATGAGGCTATTATCGTACGTGAGCAAGCATCGTTGCTGCTGACTACGTTGGAAAAGATGGGTAGTTTTTGAGGGAGGTATTGTCCCTTTCTTTTTGTGTGTGTGTGTCGCAGATAGATGTACAGAAACTGGTGACGGTGGGGATGTATTCATTTTAATATCAAGAGTGGTGGTGTAGGGTTTGGTACATATGTTTCTGTCTGCTACCAAGACGAGTGATGGTTGTCTTTGTGAAGTGCGTGTGTGTTTGTGCGGTTGTGTGTGTGTGAGTGTAGAGGTATAAGAAAGTAAAGGCCGCTCGAGTGTGTTGCACATGAAGAGGCGGCAATCAAGATATGTGTTTCGCGCGGAGCTCGGCAGCGGTAGAAGCCAGAGGTGTTGCTCATGGTGTGGTTGTCCACGCCACACCAATACTAGTGGCGTGTTGTTGGCAAGGGCGGCTCAGCGAGTTGGGGCTGCTCACAACAAGCGTTGCCGCCTGGGGGCGTGAAAAGGCAAATCTCGAGTGTGGCAAGATAGTGATTGGTTGGAAGGAGATATTGGCATGGACAAGAGCGATTGCATATACACGTGCTCCGGTATGGAAGCGAAAGTGCGAGCGCGGTGACTTGGATGTGAAATGTCTCGGGGGTGCGGCTGCACTGGTCTCGAGCGGGAGTAAGCCGGATGGAGATGTGCAGCGCATGCAGGCTGCCTGGAAAGCGGGACAAGAGAGACGGACGAGGACAAAAAAAGTACAAGGGTACATAATCTGTACAAAGCTATCTACCAAAAAGAAAAGTGTGCAACTAGCTAGAGCGTGAATATATACAGGGCGGGTGAGCCTCAAGCGCGCGGTAGGAGCAAAGCGGGAAAGCGTCAACAAGGGCGTTGTCGGGGGGAAGAAGGCAATTGAACTTGCTGTTGTTGTTGCTGCTGCTGCTGTTGTTGAAATGTGTGCGCGTAGAGACGAATGTCGTCTAGACCGCGGTCTACAAATCCTTTTGCAAATTGAAGATTGTGCAATTCGGCGTCGCGAGTCCATTGTTGATGCTGTCGATCGGAGACGTTAAACACGGCTTGCGCATTCGCAGAGAGAGGTTGTTCTTCAGTCAGATGGGTCATGTCCTCAAAGTGAGTGAAGTGGTGTTCATTGCCCACCCACACACTGGAAAACGGGTCCATGACCATGACTGCACTTGCAGCAGACGGTGATTCAGGCGGCATTTCGCAACAGTCCACGTCGGAGAAATGCATGTCAGACAGCTGGTCAACGTCCTGGTCAAGTTCAGCGAACTGCAAAAGCGACGGCGCGGTGGCGGACGGCTGTGAATCGTCATTCCGAGCAAAACAAGCGTCTCGCGAAACGCAACTGCGGCGGTCGTCGCGACCAGCAGCAAGAGCAGCAGCGGGCGGCGAAGAGACAGACGGCACTTGGTCGATCATGGAGCGCGGCGTAGCAGACGAGTGCGAAGGCGAATCCAGCAGCGACACAGTGGGAGACGAAGGGGCCGACGACTTGTGCACAACGTCATGTCGATCCGAGCAAGACGACAACGGGGCCGACGCGCAGAACGGCTGCGACGAATTGGGAGCGGGTGCAGCACGGGCGAAAGCGCGAATGTTACGCGCCACGGCGCGACGACGGCGCTTGAGCGCGTCGCAGAAGAGGCGTCTGCGAGCGGACGAACGCGGACTTGGAAGCGCCAGCATTGCGGAACGGACGGCGGCGCGCTGGGCTGTTGGGGACGGTGAAGACTGGGCAGAGGAGGTTGGGGCTCGGCGGGAAGCGGGTGGGCGGCACCTTTTTTAGACGGCCGCTGGTTGGGGATGGCGCGTCAGTGGGAGAGGCGCCTATCGCCTTTGTACAGGTGGCCGGGGGCAGCGCACTGGTGTGTGTGTTGAAGCCACGTGGCGCCAAATGTGCGCTGCTTTAGTGCCGCAGTGCGGCCGTCGGTGCGCTTCGACACTTCGCTTCTGCCAGCGCTTCGCGCCGTTTACCCACGGTACCAACGGTGTCGAAGGGAGAACGTACGACGGTAAGTTTCGCTTTACTCGATCTTTCGCGCTGTCGATGATGTTCCGAAGTGAGATCTTCGGACACCTGCGGAGAGTGAGCAGTTCACTCTATGAGCTCAACCACATTTTCGTTGTCTAATAAAAACCGTGGTCAATCCAACTGAGACAAGCCGTAACACGACGCAAATACATACTAAACACGCACACAACTGACCCCGTCATCGTCATTCCTCCGCTTGCCGCGTCACATCCCCCCCCCCCCCCCCCACAGAGTGCCGTAACCCACCACCCAAACGCGCTTACACAAAAATAAAAGGCTCATCCCACATCACAACAGCGTCACCTCAACTCGCCCCCCGTTGCTGCGCGCTTCCAATAGCAGTAGCCGATCGTCCTCCACTATCATACTCAGCGCCCTTATCGCCCTGCGACGCGCACATCTTCTCAACATGCGCGCCATGTATCTGACGGTTTCTCTCAAGAACCTCAAACAACATGCCGTCCACCCCACTTCGTTCCGCTCCTGAAAGAAGCTCCGTTCCGCCCTCCCCCTCCCCCACGTCCTCCCGTTCATTCACTCCCACCGGAGAGGGCTCCCACCAGTACTGGCCCTGCACGGACACCGTGCTTGCGTTTTGCATTGTCTCAAACGCCTTTCTCAAGTGATGCAGGCACTGCAGAATGCGCGACGACAAAATGGCGTGAACAGACGGCGCCTGATACACGTCTCCGTCGAGCACATAGTACATGGCCAAAGGTTCCAGGCTCGCCGGCGAAAGCGAGCGCAAAAACTTTGTAATCACGAACAGTCCGGGAGCAACATCGGCGGTCACTTGGTATTCGATTCCGGCCATGCTTTCCAACAGCTTATTGTCCAGCATTTGCAGCTTGATTTGCTGGTTGTTGCACCGCTCGTCGTAGAACTGCGAGTGAGAAAAGTATTCCAGCACGTTGTCTTTGCTTAGCGGGAAGAATGAAAGCCAGTTCTTGTCGTGCCACATCACCCCGGTCAGGTCCTCTGTTTCTTCCACTGCCATGTTGGATGACGATGCCACCATCTCGAAGCTGTGCTTGCGCCTGGGGGAGATACACAAGTCCACCGTTTGTACTCAGGAGAGACAAAGAACTCGTCAAGACGCCGCTTTCAGCTCCCTGCCCCCCCCTTGTGCCAACGTCCACCATGCGCGTGAGAAGGTGAACACTTCACACTTTACGCACTCCAATCTTGCCAGCAGGTCCACCTGTCCATCTTTCCACCTGTCCACCTTTCCACCTGTCCACCTTTCCACCTGTCCACCTGTCCTCGCCGGTCTGCTTCAATTGAAACCCACGGTGCGCAGTGTAAGACCGAGCGCATCGCTCGCACCTCACACCCGACCTGCGTGCACTGCCAGCGTTCACGCCATCGTCATGACGTGCGCATCCGCCACTTGTTTCGATGCGCAAAGCGTCATCCATCGCGCGCCTTCCCCCCCGCCGCCATCTCCGCGCCGCCATCATGAAGGGCTCAGACTCCTCCCCGCCGCTCAGAGCCCTCTTGCTCCTCGTGCTGCTCGCCGCCGTAGCACTAACCCTCTACCTATCCCCCCTCTCCACAACCCCACCCCACCCTGACACAACAACAACGTCCAACCTACTCAAAGCGCTTCAACAACGCCAAACCTCCTACAAAGTCCTCTCCGACAAAGTTGTCTACGACCGCTACGCAAGGGTGTATTCCCGGCAAATCCGCTTTCCAGACGGCCGACAATTCGACTTCGACGTGTGGGGAAGAGTTTGGAAGAACGATTCCTTCGCCGTTGTAACAGTCGTTCCCTTTGACAGACCTACCAAAACATTCACATTAGTTCGAGAATACAACATTGCGCACGCCCGATATGTATACAGCTTTCCGCAAGGCCAGTACGAACGCTCCAAACACCGCAGCATACGCCATGGCGCCGCCGCCGAACTCGAAGAAGAAGCCCACTTGCAGTGTGACGAGTGGGTCAACTTGCTGCATAATGACCTTGGAAGAGGCGCTCCTCAGGATAAATATCAACGTGAAACCGTGCATTACTTCTTGTGCACGGCTGCTCATCACGTTCAACACGCCGCAGATCGCGATGAGGAGGAGAATATTGAGGTTGTTCGTGGCGTTACCGCAACTCAGTTGCGACAACTTGTTGCTGCCGGCGCTTTGCAAAGCAATAATATCGCCGCCGCTCTTATGGCCTTGCATGAACTCTCCACGCTTAGATTACTTCCGTACACAGCCTGACTTGATTGCTTTCGCGACTAGCATAGTAAAGGGTGCTGCGGCCATGTGCCAAATCGTTTGGCGCCACCCACCCAAATAACAACCCCAGTATCTTTCTCTCACTGTCGAGTTGTCGACCATTTTTGTGTCGTACAAGACTCCTGAGTGTGACTAACCTCTTTGCTGCGTCGCATTGAACCTCGCCTCCATCCTAGCAGGGTATGTGCATCCTGCACTGCACTCTCCCTGCCCAGCTCCATCTTTACGACTTCGTAGGAAACGCCTTCCTTCTCATCACCCACCCCTCTTTACCCCATATGACTCGATCTGACGCGTGTGTTCAGCAATCCGAAGCATGCGTTTGTATACATGTAGATACTCTTTCTTTTCTCTGCGTGTTACACATCAGCCGCTGTCATTGTGGTTAACAACATTGTTGGTAAACAGCTCATCAATCGCGAGTCACTTGTTCACTCTCGCGATGTACAGCTCAACCTTCAAGGCGGTGGCGGAATTCGTTTGTGGCCCTCACGACGAGAGAAAGAAAATTCTTCTTCCACGATAACTCGGGATTGAGAAGGCATGCGTGCATACACACAAGCTGCAAAAAAAAGGATAGGTCCAGCTCGTCATCAAAATAGGCTTCAACCTGTTTCAGTACTTGTTTCGTACTATGTGTTTCGTATGAACATCTGCTTCGTAATGCCGGAGCGTAGCGTGAACGAGTTCCGTTCCAGCACCAAACAGCCAAACGGCTGAGAGTTGACAAGCAATAGAGCCCTCGTGACGCTTGGCACGCGAATAAAAAGAAGATGACCTTATGGGTTTTAAAGCCATCATCGACGCTCAAAACGTTTAATTTCCATTAAGACCAACTCGTGCACAAAGAGAGCTTTGCGCGCAGCTTCCCATGCGAGACTCACGAAAGCTTGCCACCGTGATCCACGCTGCATGTCACGTATTCAATCGGCCTTTCCCAGGGTCACTTCCTATGGACGAGAACGTTGTGACCGCCCTACGAATATTACCGTCGTGTTCGGAGTCTATCCAGCTGATGGTGACCGCGGCAAATGCTGCAAGACAAGCATCATCAACAGCCCTCACATTTCAGCAAGACGGTCAAAGCAGTTTAGCAGCTACACGAATGATACGGTGCGAAAAACTACTCAAGTCTTTGAGAGAATCACATGGCGAATTTCTTGCACGTGTTGAAAAACTGCGCAACTGCATAAAGCTTGTGACACAAGAAACACCCACAAATGCCGCGCAGTGGAATAAGCTCGGGGACAACTGGTGGCATGAACGAGCTTGTCGAATGGACAGCATGTTGCAGTTCGTGATGGAGAAGGAGTCGGTTGTATCTCGTTTGCTTGGCAATACAGACGGAAGCTGGCCTCTTTTTGAATCGTATAACGACATTGTGAACCGCATTACGGACTCTGTGAATGACCTGAGTGAAGGATGGGATCGATTAGGAAAGTATGCAGCGGAATGGAAGGACTTAGCCATGGTCGTGTTCAACGGTATTGGAGAATCTGGGAGCTTGATCCCAGGATGAATGCAAGCATACCTTTTTCTTTCTAGAGTTTGGGATTGTTGGTCTGGCACGGAATGGCCATTGTTTCGTTCGGCTCTCCGTCCTTGTACTAACCATCTTGGTGGGTGTCTTTTTAGCGCCTACGACTGGTACGAAAAGCTTGATCACCCACTCGTGGTTGGCGGGTGTGGTCGAAGACAAGCCTTGAGCTCGAAGTGAAGCCATTCTGGCGCATTGTTAGAGTTGCCGACTTGCAGATATGCGGAAAGGGAGCACTACAGAAGCAGGAACAACTCGGGGGTGGTAATCAGACTTGAGGGCGTACTGGCTCATCTCTCAGCAAAACGTACCAGGAAGGGATTTGCTTAGTCATATGTGCGAGAGAAGAAAAGGAAAAGGAGTTGAAAAACGGTATGCGGTTGTTTCGTCCGAGGGTTGTGCGCATATCGACAACTACGAAGCTAGGTAGTACAAGGTGTGTATAGCGAGCTCTGTTTGCTTTCTCGCATTGAGCAATTTTGCGCCGCCAACACAACACACACAGGTTTGCTCAGGCATTCTCAGTGGCGAAAAATGATCTGTGTAATGACGCGGCAGCCTGTTGAAGTGTTCGTGTTGATTCACACGCAGACCCATATCCAAAAAAAGGCGTGAGAAGGATAGGAGTCGAGAAGGGGTTGAGACGAGGTGCCAGCGCTCCCCTCTCAAGGATACAACAGCACACGCATACATCTGAGGTGAATGTGAGTAGCAATCCTAACTGCATGCGTATAACCTTACAACATCAAGTGGCTGCTGGAGTTTTTGGTCTTAGGTTGATAACTCACGGTGAAGACAAGATTTATCCTTCACTGCCCTCCCAGTGCTGCTCTGCGGCGATTGGGTGGCATCCTCTCTGAATGCTGTGCTGCCTTCGAACGAAAGAGAAGATAAGGGTTAGCGGTCGGTAGGGTTAACTCTTAAAATATTAATAATAGGAAGTCGACAGCTCGTCAAGTGACAAGTGCGTCGCATGCAAGTGGGCGAGTCTGCTCCCCTGCGTTGCACTTTGCCCTCGCCGCTAAAGCCTCATCTTCAGACTTGTGCGTTGTGAAATCCGCCTGTATATAGCCTATTTAAGCCTTCCAAAGGCTCTTGCTCTTTCGGTTGCGCTGCTTGGACGCCACTCAACCGAAAGCGCCGTAACGCGAGCTTTGCGCCTTTCGACAGCGATAACAATGCGCTCGCAGCGAAAGTCTTGATGTTCCGCGGCGCGAGCTCCTCGCGTCATCCTTACTACAAACAAGCAAGTCCGAAACGAAAACTGAACTGGGAAGCGGAGCAGAGCGTATCTGCTGTACCTTCACATACGCCATAAGCTCATGGAGCACTTTACAACGTGTGAGCTCACACAAGCTGGAACATTAGCCACGCTTGAAGGCGAGTACACCACAGCCAGCATCGACAAAGTGACGCTCGTAACGCACGACAAAAAGGCCACTCCCCATGTGAAGGGGCTTCTAACAGTGACAACGCACAGAGTGGTCTGGACCGATCCAACCCGAAGACGGGCAATAGCAGCACCACTCACCGCACTACCATCCTCACTGCAAGTAGTGGACAAGTCCAACCCGCTTCGCGCGCGAGTGATCATCAACTTTGGCCGCGGAGTGCGCGTCAACTTCGAGTCGAGAAACGGGCCGAGGGACCGCGAACGCTTTACAGCCGCCGTGCAAGACGCGTGCGCGCGGAAGGAATGGAAGCGCATCGCGGAGCAAAAGGCGAAGGAAGCGGCGGAGAAGGAGAGAATGGGAGACTACGTGCGACGTCGGGCCGGGGCAGGCGGCGTCCAAGACCGCGTTCGAATGCAAAACATGCAACGAAGAGACGCCATAAACAGCGGATTCGCCTCTATCGATCAGCTGCGCGGTCAGGCGGAGGATCTGGTCAAGATTGCTCGTTTATTTCGGAGCAAGACGAATTCAAGCGGGGAGGACAACGAACTACTCAACATGATGGCGGAAATGGGCATCGAATCACCCGTGACAAAGGAGGCGACAGGTGGCAATGTAGCGGTATACCGCGAGGAGTTGTCACGACAAATTTCACACTTCCTACGAAAGCGCGTGTTGACGGTGGGCGGTCTGATGACGTTGACAGATGCGTACTGCCTGACAATGCGCAATAGAGCGAGCACGGAGCTGGTGTCACCGGAGGACTTTCGGGCGGCGTGCGGCGCGTTTGGACGATTGAAGTTGGGCATCGAGGTGAGAAGACTGGAAAGTGGCGTGTTGGCTGTTTATATCGATTCGACGAAGGACCGATCTGGGGCGCAGGCGTTGTGTGACATGGCGATGGAAATGACGAGTATCACTGCTTTGGACGTGATGCAAAAACGACACATGCCGATTCAACGCGCGTTGGCAATGCTCAGGGAGGCGGAGGCGCTCGGATATCTAGCAAGGGATGAGACGACGGATGGATTACGTTTCTTCCCGAATGGATTCGACGCGCTGCTCAAGTCAAGCAAGGAAGGGCGGGCGTAGGGTTGCGCGTGTGTTTGTTGTAGCGTTTCAGGAGGTGTGTAGCAATGTACATGTATGTTTTCGAATAGGAGTAGCAGTAAAAAGTATGTGGGCCGCACAAGAACGGGGGTGAAGCACTTTACGTTTGAAAATCACGACGAAGCGGAGTGCTTAAAGTTGGGCTCGATCATCCAGTACACGACGAGTCCGAGGGCGATGCCCCATCGACCGGCGGCGGCGATTTCAGGGGCGCCGACGGTGCGCGCGGCGTCCTGGCCGATGCGCAGGATGGCGGGGGTGTTCATCTGGGTGAAGTTGAATTGGCGAACGAACTTGGAGAGCGCTGACATGGTGACGGGGGCGGCAGGTGCGAGAGTTGCGGAGCAATGCAGTGAACGTGTGTGTGCGCGCGTTTGTGCCGCTCCCGGAGAGTGGCGGGGGCGAAAGCAAGGGGACGGACGGGGGGTGGTGAGATGAATGGCAGCAAGTTTTGGTTGTGGGTGACACTTGTTCAATTGTTATGCGTGTGGGGTGTGTGACGGCGCGTTGGGGTTGGGAAGGCGCGTCGTGCCATCCACTTGTACAGCACGTGGGAGAAGCGAAGTGTGCGGGAGGACTCAAAAGTGGTAAAGATGTCTCGAAGAGAAAGACGTGCGGGTTGTAAGGCGTTGTGGCTGCTGTTGTTGTTGTTGTTGTTGTTGTTGTTGTTGTTGTTGTTGTTGTCCGGAGGGGTGGAAGCAGCAGCGTCGCGAAAATGTAAGGCGGTGGTGATGATGCGTAACAGCACATCGCGAGCGGCGTGCGACAAGACGTGCATCACGGCGTTGGAAACGTGATCATGTAAGTGGTGGTGCGAAGCATGACGCGATAGCAGTGCGGTCAAAGCGGCGGCGTCGAACAAAAGCTGGTGGTCATGGTGAGGTTCGGCAAAGCTGACGGGCGCGCGCGGCGAACAAAGCTGGTGCGCCTGGTGCGCTACGTTGAGGTGGGGGGGGAGCAGGGGCAGCACGCCGTCGCGGAGAGGCGGCTGATGCGTTGGGCGTGACGAGGGCGCGAGGCGTTGCGCGGCGGCGGGCGGTGGGGGGACGACATGGCGGCGACATGGCGACTGCAGCGCGGCGCGGCGGGAGGCGACAGCGGGCGGGCGTAATTTATAGCGTGTAGCGGAGGGGGATGCCGTTGCGGTTTGCGGGCGGTGCGGTTACGGCGAAGGCGCGAACGGGAAGAGGGGGGGGACGACGTGGCGACAGGGTGCGGTGATTAAGTAACACGCGAAACAGCCGACGGAGCAGACGTGCCGAGCGTGGCAAATGCCGTTGTGGCCAAGCGGTTAAGGCGTTGGTCTTGTAAACCAAAGATCACGAGTTCGAACCTCGTCAGCGGCTGTGGACCAATCGCTCCAAGCTTTACTGTTTTTGGTTTTTTGGTTTTGCTGAGTTGCAAACCGCTAGATTATTGTTTTCTTATTGCGTTCAGGGGGGGGGGGGGGTGTTGAGTTGAGTTCTCATTAGCGCAAGTTATGTACGGCCTTCTGGTGCTGTTTCATGTTGTACCTCTCGCGAAAGCGCGCGCCGCAGAAGCATTCGCAAGGCTTCTCCTTCCGATGCACCGACGTGACGTGCTTATCGGCGTGCGCCTTCTGCTTGAACGTCTTGTCACAGCCCGGCTCAGAGCAGGCAAACGGCCGTCGATCGCGGTGTACCATCTCCACGTGCCGCTGTAGCCCGTCATGGAACGAGAACGCCGACTGGCACTCTGTGCACTTAAACGGACGCGCCTTCTCGTGCAGCGCGCGGATGTGCTTGTTTCTGAGCGCACGGTAGGGGGGTGGTGGACATAGAGACTCACGCCGTCAGATTTTCAGCTCTGCAGCCTGGGGGGGGGGTGTGCCGTGGCGCGAAACGTACAGGTTGCCCTTCTCGCCAAACGTCTGCGCGCAGTAGCTACAGCTGAACGGGCGCTGGCGGAGGTGCACGGTGCGGATGTGCTTGGCGCGGTCGGAGCGCTGCGTGAAGGCGAATCCGCACGTGTCGCACGCGAAGGGGCGCTTGGTGGGCGCGGACGACGACGCGGACGACGCAGACGACGACGCGGACGACGCGGACGACGAGGAGGCGTGCGTGGCGGCGCAATGTTCCACATCGCCCGCCTTGCCGCCGTTGAGCAGGAAGTCGATGCGCAGCTTGGAGGAGACGCCGTTGCGACTGGCCGCAGCGTCCGCGCTGCGCTTGTGCTCATTCATTCTGCGGGCGCGTCAAGGAGGCGGGGGGGGGGGAAGGCGGGGCGGCGTGCGCGGCGCGCGCGGCGTTTTATACGCGCGAGGTGCGCGCGAGGTGCGCGCGTGGGGGCGGGCGTTGTCATGCGCAGATGGCATGATGCGCGCCGACGGCGCAAGTGTCGCGAGCGACGGGGGGGCGCGCTTCCTCAATCCGCGCCACACCCCTTCACGGCGTCGTGTGCGCGCGGCCAACTCGCGACAGGGCGCAGCTTTCCAACCGCAGCGCGGCGGCGGTGGCGGCGGCTCGGAAGCAAAACGAGAAACGAGCTAATTTTTGCGCGGATTGAGCAAAGGCGCAGCGCCTGCGCGCCGCGCCGCAGCACTCGCCGTGCGCCAAGTCTTCTGCGCGCGCAGCGCGCATCTGCGCACAACTTCCAATAAAAGCAGCTCTGTGGACTTGCGCTCACTCGCGCCGGCAGTCGCTGTACGCAAGCCAACATGTAGCCGCTCCCTACTTCTTCTCTGCTCAAACATTAAACGGCGCAAAACGTACAGTACCTGTACCGTTGGCGCACTACCAGCACCACCTGTGCTCGTTGCACACTTCAGCCCACACTTCTCAGCCGCACGCCCCACACCCCCTCCCCCGCCTTTACCACGCTGCGCCCCCTCACACTTATCGCTTGCTTACACCTCGTTGCGCGCGCCACTGCTAACCCTCATCCACAAACCGCTCCATTCCTCTTACTATTCGTCTCTCGCCTCTATTTTGACACCCCTAATTGCCCATCCACGCACCAATCACATCTCATCCCTCGCACGTCACCCTTCCCCGCCCTGATCACTTATCCGCCCGCACCGTGCTCTCCTTTAACCGCCGTCGTGTCTTTTCCCCTCGTGAGCTGCAGTGATCATGCCCACTTCTCATCCACCCAAATCCACCTTCACCCTCTCTGTATCCCCCGTAACGCACGCATGCGTGCATCCCTGTACAGTAACATGTCATCGCACGCTTTGCCACACAGCCCATCCGTTGCTACGCTATATTCCACTTTCCACAGCTTCCATCTCCCACATACACTGTCGCTGCCCTCAACTCGCCGCCCCAAATCCTCCTCACCTATCATCTCGTCTCCACACTTCGCGTGCCTCAAGCTCTACCTTGCACCCCACACTCGCCCAAACGCTGCCCATCAATCCTCCTTTTTTTCGAGTCTGCCCAAACAGCTCATTAAACAAAATTGTTACAGACACACTTTCGTGTAGTGCTCACAACTTGTGCTCAACGCCGCTCTGCACCATTCATTATTGTCTCCATGCGCTCCAGCCCTATATCCTTCTGCATACATCAGCACGTGCCAGTGTTACAGCACGTATCACCCCCACTTCGTCATTAGACTACCTCCCTCCGTACGTGTAAACAGTTTAACCCGTTTCAAGCGCACCTCCTCTCGTATGGCCCTACTGCTGTTGTTGCCCATTTGCATGCTTCCGTGTTTACAAAAAGCCCCGAGGGGTAATGTCCTCGTACCATTACGGAATAGTTTCTATCAATGCACTTCAAATGCACCCCAGAGTACCGCTGTCCGTCTCATCGCTGGCGCGTTTTTTATATGCAAATCCAAAAACTATGTTTTGCTCGTAAAAGCTTAACCTATATACCATGCTTACTTCCCTACTCCGTAAACCGATATCTACATAATACCCAACCGTATCTATCTTACTCTGCGTTAACTCCTTTCACCGTGCATTTCTTCCCGCCAGTTCTCGCGTGCTCTGCTCCTTTCAAAACGGATGGATGCAAAACTGTTGCTTGCTGTCTGGCCACTGTCGCTGCTGTGAGAGCACGCAATCATACCCTTGCCGTTTTCGCGTGCCGTGCCCATCCATCATGTGTGACCTTGCACGCTCCGTAAAAAAAAACCGTCCACACCAATCACTTTCTTGTGTACATGACCTCCACGTTCGCGTGTTTTATCCTTTGGCTACCAACGGTACCCGGCTCTCTCCCTCCAGCACTTCCCATCTTCCAACAAATGTGTAACATCGAGCCGCAATCGTGCCACCAACTCGTGTGCTGCAAACTGTAATCAACGTATCAAAGGTATCTGTCCGTCTGTCGGGCATCCGACATCCTGCCAGCTCGAGAATGCACATGGCTTGGGCACTGAATGTACGTACGAACAATTGTCACGATACTGTTTCTTACACAACTCCATTTCAAATCTTTGAACCGCCGCTTCATCACACCTTTGCTCCAGCGCATGCGCACCACTCTGTTCGTCGATATCATATGTAAGGAAAGAGTATTGTCATGCCTTGCAAGCTGCGCGCTTTGACTTTGGGTCGTTTTCGTGCCGTGGCAACTCCTCCACGTGCGTTCCTATCCCACTCCCACGCCATGAACAGAGACAACTCCTCAGCCAGCCAGCTCGTCGTCACTTCAGCGGTGACATCAAATCGACAATTCACTACACCACCGTTTCTGACAGAAGTGCGTCATGCACATCATTCGTTTGTGTACGACTAATCACATAGCTTCATTCGCCTTCCTGGCACCAACTCGAGCAACTTAAATAGACGTAGGTCGAATCGCTGATCCGTTTGGCTTTCATCAGACGCACATGCAGCACTCTCGAAGTCCGCACAACACCATGCACCAATAATGTGTTATGTCGAAGGTCCGACAGCAGCAATCGCTTGCGGGCCCCTTGATCACAGCATCATACGTACTCCAAGGCGCACCTTTCCAAGTTGAACTTGCTTATTCCAAGGGGTAAACGCAAAGGCACTGAAATGCCCAATTCCGACACCTGCTTGCTCTTCGAAGGCTTTCCTCGATTCCGCGAAGAATAAGTTCCCAAAGCAGCATATCTGCCATTGACACCACGACACGGGTAACGCATGTTCCTTTATTCCTTAGTGGCGGTTTGTGCGTTATCTCTCATTGCAGCGCAATCTAAGTGCAGGGCTCGCTACCACTTCACGCCTCATCACGCTCAGTCAAATCTTGATTTTGACACCACCTCTAATATTAACGCAGCCTCTCATTTCCTCTGAACACTGCTCGTCTCATCCATTCGCACAGCTCGCATGCATCGTTTGTTCTCGGACACAGGGAAAACATCCGAAAAATGAGGAAATCAAACACGATCGCTCGAGCCCTGTACAAGCAGCGATAGTGTAACCTTCTGATTTTTTTTATCTTACACCCGGTTTACACCAGCTGGAACGCTACCGTTGCACACCAGAAGCCAACAGGTGGAATCAATGACTCTCGTTTGAACTCTGAAACAGAAAAGTCAACGCCGATAAGATCGCTAGCAGGCTGCTAGTGGCAGCGCACTATGCAGTTCTCGTTCCTGGAATATAATGACATTTGCAATCTGCGTTGCTCATCGAAAGTACAATGTGCCACATCGTATACGTCTGACGCAAAAACCCAGCCAAGCTGAAGATCTTTGCGCTTTCTTTCTGCTCCAAGGCTCTCTTGTCCGTGGTAGGTAATGTCGATCTGCATTTTAATGGACACTTAAAAACTTTGGTGGGGTACACGTGTTGGTATTCTAAAAGTTTTGGAAAAGAGGTTTTTGGAATACCAACACGTGTATCCAACTCCACAAGTACAGCTTTATGGAATTCCGTTCCGCGTTCTCTCGTTTACGCTTTCACTTTGCTTCCGCTTGGCGAAGAATGTCCAGCCTGTCGCGATGGTGAGGATTTCTTCGAAGATGAGCAGTCACCGCGCACTGGGAATTGGGGCCTTGATTACACGCATACGCTCCCAGTGGCACACGAAGGTGGCTTCAACTACACTCGTACAGAGAAAAATGGGCATAAACGGCGCACCATTTTCCTTTTCTTGAGAATCTGAGGTCTCTGTCATGCCTGTTTTCACTTGTTTGGACAAAGATACACCCCTTCAGCAGGGACGAATATTAGTGGCACAAGAACAGAGGACGCGTTGTCATCAGGAACAAAAGAGATTTTACGATTTTAAACGTGTGTCAGCGCAACTCGTGGTACTAGTTAGTTCATCTTCATATCGAAACATCTTGAAGGACAAATAAAGAAACATCGAGGGTTGAAAGCGAGAGTTTCTCACTCTTTCAGGTCGAACATCGTCTATTTTCAACTCCCAAAACGACGCATGGCACCAAAGGAACGGCTTGTGTTGTGGTGTTGTGTGGCGGCACGAGGAGAGAGTATTCGGCTCTAATTGTTGACATCAAAAGAACTTGCGAGTTTGATCTTAGAGAACATACTGGCCATCTCCGCAGGGACATAAACTTCTGAGAATAATACGGCTGAAACCAACCATCGCAACGTTCGATCCAACACGAGCACGAAGTTCTTCAGACGTCCCAGGGGCAAGCTTTGTTTGCTTCGCTGTCCATGCCATGCTTTAGTGGTATAATTGGAAAGCTGATGTCAGTCGGGGCCTCTGAGAAAATATTCGTTGCTAGAGGGTAAGTATCGGCTCCGCTTCTTCTCTGCCGAAGATCTGCTTATCAAATCGTGGTGGTTACCAACATAATTCAGATCTAATTTGTCAGGCAAAAATACCGTTTCTCTTCGAACATGGACCCATTGCCTCACTTATCAAAGGTTCGCGCCATATTCGCTCGTTCTATCGATCAGACCATGCTCCTCAGGATTAACTGGATTCAAATCATCTTCCTGTTTTGGAAGTGCAGTTGGCTGAGGAAAAAGAGGCTCCTCTTCAGGGCTCAAGTCGTACCCACACTCACTTGTAAGAAGCAGCGGTTGTCCTTCTTCATGGAGAGATCCAAACGGATTCAGGAAACCATCACCCCACCAGTTCACATCCACAGCAGAACTATCTACTTGTCCAAAAGTGGGGATTGTATTCGTTGAATATGCAAGTGGGTCAGACTGAACGCCATCGATCTCAACCCATGGCAGTGCTATGTTTGGGCCAGCAGGTTGTTGATGCGCTGCTAAGCACTCAGGACCAATTTGAAAACCAGGAGGAAGAACTATATCGTTTGGGGACGTTCTTGGCTCGGTCTCTCGTGTATCGCTATACTCAAGCTGATAGTTCAATGTTAACGGAGTGGGAGTTTGGTCCAAGAAGGTCTGACCCGATGTACTTGTTGTTGAGGCTGAAACAGCGGTAGTCAACGCACTTTGGTGTGTCCTTGCAATGCTTGTGGTAGCTTCGGCAGCTTGTCTTAAGAGCTCTGATCTGCGTCTAGCGCGCTTACTGCGGTTAATACTTCTTGAGTTAATATTCTTATGGGCTTTGAGGTGATTGGTTAAAGAAGTCTTCCGGCGGAATATGCGCATACAGTCTTCATAATGGCACTGAAATGTGGGACCGCCTGTATGAGCTTCAGTTGCAGTTGTCGAAGGGGTAGAGAAACCACCAACGTGAGCGTTAGGGTGCATTGTACCACGGATAATATTTGTGAGGGCTGAAAAGATGTTAGTCTATCTGGTTGGGGGGCTTAAGTGCAGTTCGAGGGAACGTAAAGCTTCTCCTTTGAGGTGCACCTGTTTCGGTAGTCGGCGACGTCTGCATACAAGTGCCACGTCATTATGCTCTCGGAAAACGGCGCTCCTTGCTCAGATTCTGATGTGGTCTGCGACCGAAAACGGTTGATTAACTGTGCTTGAATCATGTCATTGCTTCTATCGAGCGTTCCAGTTAGAAGCTTTGACTTCTTTTGGCTCTAGTGGACTTAAGCTGCTCGAAATGGCACCTTTCATCTGTTCCAGCATTCAGCCTTTGCAAACGTCGGCAATTTCATTCCCTATTTTCAGGTTCGGTTTGTTCTCGTATTTGTTCTCCTTACGAACCCGCACTGTCAGCCGGACCAGAACAGTTCACACATCTTCCACGAAGATAATATTAAACTAACGCGAAGGGTCGAATAACATTTGCCAAAAATAATGCATTCATGTTGTCCATAGCCCCTAGACAGGTTTGAGATAATCGGTAGAAAAAAGGGTAGGTCGGTAGCTTCTTTTGCGTACTGATGAGATTTACTTCAAGGCTTCTGGGATTCAGCCTTTCACATGGAACTTACAGAAACTATGGTTCTTTGCCGAAAGCTTATTCGAACTGCGAGTCCCGCCCCAGGAGAGGGTTACAAGCAGCAGGCTACACCCGTAATCACATAGGCAACGTGAATGGAAAACGAACACGCAGGCAATGGAGAAGAGTCCTTGCTTCCACGAGCACTCGGTCTTGGAAACTTTGGGTATTGAACTCTCTTTCTCTCTCTCTTTTTATGAAAATGCGTACGTTGATTCCTCGTACGCGTGGGTTTGCTGAAGATCTAACAACCTATAATTGCTCGATACCGCAGCCCCTATTTATTAATCAGCAACTGTACTTCACTTACTGAGCTACGATAAGTGTTAGATTTCTAAGGGGTTTTCGACAGCAGGGCGTTTCGCCACCGACGCTTATTGCCTTCGACACTACATTAATCTCTTCATTCGTCCTTTAGATACCGCCGGCAGAGGGGCATACCCCGACAAGGCGCTTTCGCATGTTCCACGATTGCCACTCAAGAAACCATGAGCGGCGTCCCTACGACCTAACCATCACACCATCGGCGAGATCAGAAGCAAGAATCAGTCCGTGGCCTTTCACGGCCATCGAAACCGAGTGCAGTCCCTCCGAGAAAACCCGTCGAAAACCCCGGTCTATTGGCTTCGTAGAAGCTCTCCCTTCAGAAGGGAAAAATTCAGGGAAGACGCCTGTATGATCTTACTCCGATGACCGGCTCCTGACCTACTGCGCGCATGCAGCTAGATGGGGGCATTTTATCGATGTGCCACCCAGGTCCACGAGGGCGATCGGCAAGCTGGCCGATCGCTTGGACGAGTTTAACGACCTCCTAGGTGGAAATTGGACTCTCAAAATGGAGAAAAGGGGTCACAAGGCCTAGTTTCGTTCAACAGAAGGATTCGAGGATACATGTGTGTATGTGTGTGCTGATAAGAGCTCGTGTCTCTAATTTCAAGACTACAGTAGGTGTTAGATTGGAAAGAACCCATCTCTCTCAAGATATACCAACAACGTCCCTGGCCAAGTTCTTATTATGGATTCGGCGTCAGAACCTTGCCTCTCTCCGCGAAGTGGAAGTTCTCTACGTCGAAACGCCGTTCTTCGGCGGCCTCTAAGAATGAAATGATCTACACTATTTAGTATGTTGAGCCCACATCCGAGCGGGTAGAAACATTTCCTGTTGCGGATAAACGTAGAAACAGGGTATAGTGTTGGGACGTGACCGATAAGTTTTTCTTAGAGTCACTGTATTCAGCAGCGGCTCTGGAACTTCGCTTACCGGCTCTTCACTAGTAAGGCGGATGTGGGTTCTTTGTTTCACTTCTCGAAAGTCGATCTCTTTATGGAGCTGCTGCTCGATAGATAAGTCAAGGCTTTCTATCCAACCATGGATAGCTATGTATGCAGATATAAGACTCGTCATTATCTAAGATACCTCTTCTATAATGAATTAACGTGCATGGATCTAGCCCTAAGTCACTGAAGAATTGTATGGGTAGGAATGCTAACACTTCACCCCTCGTGAATTTTCCTATCTGCCTTCGTCATCGAGCACTGGAAGAAGTTGCACGTCTTCATCTCTTGCACTGGCATTTTTAGGCAGCACAGCCCTCATAAAAAGAAACAGAATTCTTCTTCGGAACAATAGTAATACAGTTGATGTTGTTCAGGAGAACGACTGCTCTCAAAGCCACAAACACAATATTACTGAATCCGAGCAACGTTTGTAAGCACGTGCACTGACCAGCAATGATGCTCTTTTGCGATGAACGGATGTCTCCCGAATGCCTGCTTGAACGTGTACTGTGCCTCCACTGGAGCGAACTCGCTGCGAAGTTGCGTGGTTCCGCAACCCAACCTTTGGTAGGGACTGCAAGAAAGGGGCCGGTGCCACACTATTCTCCTAAATATATATCACTTACCTAAAGCCGAGGGAACGGCAAATGCGGCTCAGCTCGCAGTTCAGATGCGGTGATTTCTTCATACATGGATATCGGCAACGGATTGGGCCTGTCAAGGAATTGGTCTTGTAGCAGGGAATTTACCACACAATGGAGTAGCAACTAACGATTTCAGCTGGCATACTGAGCTAAGTTATTCTCAGTATCCAGCACTGTCTTTGAAGAATATCGATCTTGAATACCGAATGTTGGCTTATCGGTAAGCAGTAGACAGTGGATTTCGTGGTTTCCAGGAACAGCAATGATCCGGAAAGGACGCACCTTAATAAACTTGTTTACCTGCCGCACGAATTCTTTCCGCTTTGACATCAGTTCCCATAATCGCGTAAGAGCCAGTGAGTAGTTTGTCCGGTAAGTATACTACCGCTTCCTCATTAGGACAATGAATGTGTAGGAATTATATTGTGCTTACCGCATCTCATCGATGGTTTGAATAGAGCCATTGAGATTGCTGGAATATTCGCTTCGTTCAGTGATGCTTCCGGCTGAGCAATATGCCGTGTTCAGACACTGTGGAACACGTTTTAAAGTTGGTCAGGAATGGATCAAGAAACGTGACGTGCCCGTCGAATCACGGTCGTCGCGTCAGCTATGTTCTGCGTGGATCTAGCCATGGATGCATGGTTTCAGAGAGCCAATTCAATTGCTATTCGTGGACTCCACCCGTTTTGCATGGTCGTTCACTCTCCACGACGTGGAGAGTGAACGACCAGGCAAAACGGGTGGCATAGCAGATAGAATTTTCGCCATATAAGAGAATGACGGGCAGCTCATCTGCCTCGATCGAGTTCCCATGCGTAGCATCTAGCCCATGAACAAGACCTTCACGAATGGTCTCCGACGGTCTTGTTGAGGATCGGCTCCTTGTCATGATGCAAGATGCATTGACCATCATCTTCTACTCTTGTTGATGAGACAGCGGCTATAAGTGGTTTTACTATTTTGTTGACCAATCTTGGATCAAACCGTTTCGCGCCTCTGAAACTCCATAGCACTTTGACGGTTTTGAGAAGAGCAAGAATGAGGCATCTAAGACGATCCAGCGGTTGGTATCGACAGCACAGCCCTTTATCGACGTCCGGGGATACGAGAATATTGATGTTGGTGCATTCTGGGTCAGAATAGGATGCAAATAAGTTGTGAAACTATTGTGGATGCGATGAGATGTTCTGGGGAAGTATTCACCCAAATCGGACCTCTTCTTGGAGTCAGTATGAAGGTCGGATTTTGGCAATGAGGTACGGTGACAGTATTGCGAAGAATGAAGTGGGGGGATTATTTGAAAAGACATGGGCGGACGGAGATGGACAAGAAGCGCATGATGTACACTCTGCCCGTCACCTAAGGTCACTCCCTCTACTTATGGAAACGAGGCAGTGCCCTTAGGTGACAGGCAAAGTGGACATCCTGTGCAGCTCAGTGAAGCACCGGAAAGTTCAGTCGGAGGGCAATGAATAGATGTTTGCAGCAGTGCGTACCAGTGGCAGTTGCAGGATTCAGTGTCGTGAAGAGTATGGGTGTGGAAGTGGCTTCCCGATGAGAAAGCGAGGAGCGAGAGGTGTGATATGTAAAAGGGTGTGATGTGCCATCCTGGGGCCATGACCTGGGTAATGTGATACCGGCGACGGTTCGTGGTTCAGGGAGGGCACGTAAAAAGCGGAACAAGCAAAAAATTGACAGATGCCCGGGGGTTTGACGGGCCATGTATTCGCATATGCCCGCGCTCATGAGACGAAAGATCAGCTGGTTGAGGATCATGCGAAGGTAAATTACTACTTTGCTGTTTGTTTTTCTTTTTGTTCGGTTCGGGCTAGGGTAATTACAAGCGAAAGGTGAGAAAACAAATGGTCGGCACGAGGCAATTGAAAGGTCATCCACGCAAGTTGCGCTGTATGTGTGTAGACTATGCCCCACTGTCTCGTTTCCGCAAGCATGGCCTGGAAGATACAGCTGGAGATTGCTGACTAGCTATGCCGCGCACGCATTCACGCCTCCCGCTCCTGTACCGCGCTTCCACCGTAACCCGTTCTCAACCAAATATCCAACAGAACCAAACATGCCGCGCAATGTAAACTGGATGGAGGACCGACTCCGTTGCTCTCCCCCACGTCGTTTCCTTCCAATCCGCACAGCATATCTACACCATCTCCCCGACGAGGTGCTATTGCGCATCATTGCAGCAATCATGTCATCCGAACACGGCCTCAGTGACCTGTACAACCTTTCTCTCACAAGCAGCAGGATGCGTCGTTTGGTGTGGGAAGCAATGGCCGCTACTTCCAAAACTTCGGTCGACATGCAAGGTTGCACTCCGAAACGACTCATATCCACCTCGCCAGCCGACTTCAGACACGGCGTACGAATGCTTCTGCAGAGCGCCAAACTTGACACTCTTCGTCTCAACCATTTGCCGGTGCACCAACTCAAGCACCTTCTGCGACTGGTCGATCACTGGGGTAGTATCTCCGAACTGGCATTCGTCGACGTGGCGCCGCAGGGTGTGCGCATTTCGCAACAAGTAGCTGCGAACATTCACACGCTCGCAATTACAATGCCCAAGGCAGCAACCTTACTACACCTCGCAGCAATGGGCTGTAAGCCGAAGACTCTACGATTATTCTGTATTGATCAACCCACATTGCCGGCGTTGACGGAAGCGTGGTCCCGTTTGACACAGAATGTGCAAAGTGCAGAGCTCCTATTTCTGGACGACCTTTACAACGGCAGTTACAATTCACACATGCTGTACGCCGTCCCACATGAGCTCATTCCAAACGACTCCAGCATGCACTGGAGGAGAGCGCGCCCGAGGTCATTGTGCGGTGACGTGATGTGGACCTTGCGTCGAGACGGATCGCTCTCAAATGATATCGACATAGACGTGATCCGGTTGCGAGACTGGTTGAGCATGTCTGTGAAGAACTATGCATGGCCAGAACCACGCTTTCCGCCGTTCTCAGCACGAGGAAACCCATCATCTGTGGTAGTGGTAGTGGATGGCGTCCCAGAAGCAAGCGCATTTCTGAGAAGGCCGGAACCGCATGCAAATCGCTTCGGCTGTATGATACGAAGCGAATACATACAGTGCAAATCAATATCAATCGTAGGCAAATTCACAACCCTTCACGGCAACGTGGAACAACAAGCGATCACCATCGCCAGAACAATGATGCTACTCGCCGCAACAAGTAGAAAGTTCACTCAAATAACCGTCGATTCAACGGTCGCTTCGGCGCTGGCGGATGTGGGCATTCCGCCGCAGGTGCGTCGTATTGGCATCGCTGATAAGTTTGCCACAGGGCGATTGTTGAGAAAGTTACCGGCCATTTTGCATAACCTCACCAGAGACGGGCTTCAACGCAACGTGACGCTGTGGATGAAACGCATGCCGCTGCGCGTGGACCCCACGAAACGAAGGGAAATTGTGATGCGTGCTATCCGGGCATGTCGTCGTGCAACCAATGCGGGGTTGCGCGGCGACACAGTTCGCGGTGCGCTTGAGGACATGCTGACGGAGGACTGGCAGCTGGACCGCGCTTAGAACCAGACGCATTACACCACTTGCTCGTCTTCTTCGTCGAGACAGGGATGCGCCTCCGCCCGCCCTACATACTGTAGATACCCCCGGAGCCAGCAATGGGGCGCCTTTGATTCACGGCGGCCGCCGCTTCGAGGATGACCATTGGCTGCCGCGCGCCTTGCGCCTGCGCGCTGCGCGCGCGCCACGTTGGACGCGTCCACGACGTAGCGCCGCGCCGCTTGGCGCCACGCGCACACGCGCCGACCTCGACGCACACATGTGGCGCGTCCGTGCACAGCCGCGTCTCCAACGAACCTCATCGCACCCGGTCGCAAATCCGCTTCCCGTCCCCGCCTCCTTCCACCGCGCGCAATGCCGGTCTCCCTTTCGTCGCTGCTGCCCGTACTGGTGCTTCTCTCATTTGTTCAACTCACTCTTCCGGCCCTCGCCGCCGCTACTCCCACCACATGCGCCGCCGACTACGCCTCGTGCGGTGGTGGAGTGCCCAGTCCGCTCAGTAATATGCCCTGTTGCAGTGAGAACTTCTTCTGCTACACTCAAGGCCCGTACTTCTCTCAATGTCGTCCTCGAAAGGAGCGCATGCGTACCCCCGCCGTCACATTCACCGCGCCCTTTTCGCGCTGGTACCGTGTGCATTCCCGTGCCGCCGCCTTCCGCTCCTTTCTCACCGCCGTTCAAGCCAGTCGGTATGGCGCAACACCCATTCTTGCCGCCGAGAAGATTCGCGAAATCAAACCCACCACCAGCGAACTTCGCGCAACTCTCCCACGGCTTTCGCGATCGGAACGCTTCCAGCTTCTCAACCATGTGTCCGCTTGGTCAGGTGTGTGTGCCACCCACGTACAAAGCGGCGTTCTCTCCATCAGCGTATGCCCAAACACCCTCGTCGACCTCATTGCACGTCAGCTATCCGAGTTACACGTCGTCGCATCCGTATACGCACTCTAGTTTAGTAGAAGGCACGTGTGCCCACCTTGCCCCTTTTGTTTAGTCGTTCACACTCTGTAGTCTATCTCATTTAGTACGCATCATGTAACTCTCACGGTGATGGTATTTCGCTTAGACCATCGTTCTCAAGTACCTCTTCTTGCCCCCCTGGTCTTCCTAGCCCCAAAGCCAAAATCAGTGCCCCTGCCAATAGAGCTGCTACACCTCCTAGTGCTAGCATTGCTGCTTGACTGTGAGTCTTTCTTTCCACCTCCTCTGCAACAAGGGACACAACCACTTCCGGTAGACACTGCGACAAGTTGAACAAAGTGAAGTATATTCCAGCGCGTTCCGGTGCCACGGCTGACACCGCCTCGCTCATCAAGCTCCACGGCACAGTCATCGTAACCGCCCATGCAAACCCGGTCGACGCGAGCAATACCGTTGCAAACCACGCCTGCCAAGCGTAATGCAGAAACAGAGTGCATACTAGTGCCCCGCCAAGCATAAAGCTCGCAATCACGTACACCACCTGCATGGACGTCTTGGCGATCAAAGACGGCAATAACGGCGCGGTAAGTATCGTCAACACGGACTGCAACCCTATTCCCAAGTTGCCCATACGCACGCCCGCATCATACAGTTCGCGAAGGTAGCTCCCCTCCTTGGCGTTAAAGTCACCGTTTAGAACTTCCTTACCTACCCATGAAGTGCCAAACACAAATAGCGAGAACCATGCAAACCAAGTAAAGCACTGAACCAAAAACGTCTCATAGAACGGATACGGTGCTATCTTCGCCGCAGCAAAGAACCCTACTTGACGCTGCTCTATTTCCAAGTTTTCCACCGCCTCGTAGTGAGGTGCCGTCGCCGAGGACGGTACCGCTTCATATCCCAAAGGCGTTTCCTTTACACAAAAAACTGTTATGCCCATCGTGACTAGCAAGACACACGCGGCAATACTATACAAAGCCTGCAAGTCACCGGGGAAAAAGAAAAGCGCACGGCTCAACGGCAGGCTCCCCAGAAAGCTCCCAGCACAATTGCCTACCCCAGTACCAAATGCAAAGTACGCATTCCCAAGCTTGTGCTGTTCCGGAGGCACCATATCAGCAAGCAGAGCGCGTAACGGACCTTGAGCCGCGTTTATCGCAAAGTCAAGCGCCCAGAAGGATATGATTGATAATAGCAACGCGCGTGGGTATACCTCCGCCTCTGCGGCGTCCCCCGACGCATGTCCAATTTGGCGAGCAAACGAAAATGAAAGAAGGCAGAAAAAAGTGAACGCTGTACCAACAATGAGAAACGGACGACGTCGACCGAGACGAGAGGTGCATCTGTCGGAGAGCACGCCCACGATGGGTTGCACCAGGATGCCGGCAATGGGACCTGCCAACCAGGCGTATGATACAAAACGGTCGGCTAGACCGAGCTCCAACAGAGCCTTCGTCACGTACCCAACCTGAACTGCCCAGCAGAACTGAATCCCAACCAGGCCGCTTGCGAGGGCGAGCAACTGCCCATGCGTAACGCGAGCTGTTGGTTTCGCTGCTGTACCCAACCGTGGGGGACTGATGCTTTGCTCACGCTCATGTCTTGGCGCGGTTGAAGCTTTCATTGCGAAGCAGGCTACTACCAAGGCGGAAGAAGAAGCATGACATCCCCTCTGCAATGATATGCAAAATTTTACGGTTGTGGCTGTTTCTAACTAGCCGTACCAGTGGTACACGTAGGTTTCCGTGCGGGCAGAGCGGTGTTGCCCTTACAGGTTGTGGAAACAAGGCTTCCCCCGGCGTACAACATGTGAGGTGTCCACGGGCTCTCGGTAGCGGAATGGGAGACGCTTGTTTGTCGGGAACATGATGGGAAACGCACCGGGGAAAGTGGCGAGACTCGGATGTTTTGTTATGTGCAGTTAGAGAGTTAAGATAGCAAAGCATATTCACAAGCGCCACCATGTACGATTGGACTGTAGAGCGCATCTATCAGCGACAAGAAACAGTGAGCGACACAACCAGAGCTTGACATAGATACAACAGAGATAAGTTACAAAGCGCATAAGTCATGGCCACAAACGACTTGTTGCGCGTACATGAGCGCAGCAGATGAGCAGTCTTGAGGGGGGTGATCAACGGAGAAAGCACGCATTATGCCGGCAACTGTTGTGCGGCGCGTGCGGCAAGACGTCGTTCAAATTCCGGTAGCACATCTCGTATATCTGGCAATGAAAGGTCCCTCCACACGGCGCAACGTTTGTTATGCTCCTCTCCAGCGTGTGTCCATTCCTCAAACAACTGTTGATCGACCAGAAACTCGTCCCATTGTTGATGCTCCTTCTCCCAAAGTTCATCCAAACCAACCTGAGCGAAAAAAGCAGCAAACTCCTTTTCATCGCCTATCCAGCGCAGTTGGCCGCTGTCAAATTTGAGGCTGGTACGAGAGGGCATGCCTACTGAAGTCGGTTCAAAGGCGACATCAATGGACTGACCGTCCAGAATGTCCAAGTCATCATCTCCGTCTGCAAAGTCTGCGAGACAGATCTCGCCTATGAGCTGGTGTTCGTGGTCGTTTTCGTGATGGTGTTCTGGAAGCAGTCTGAGATTGGTCTTGGTTCGTCCACCCAGTCGAAGGCGTTCTACGGAAGCGTCATCAAGTTCTGCGGCGTATTGTACATAACGAGCACCCTCTCCGGCAGGTCGGTCGCCAACGCTTTTTACAAGGTGACTCTGCGCTCTTCTGAAGAGACCGGATGACTTGTCGGGATCTTGTTCGGTTTCGCTCTTGGTTCCTTCCGCGTCGCGAGTGCGTCCGCGACGGAGAAAGAGCGAAATTCGATGGCGCGATGTAAGCTGCTCTGCGACGGTTGTGTCGCGACGCATGGTAGAGTCTCGACGACTGGAAATTCCCGAGGGAGACGGAGAGGCGTTTGGCGAGTTGCGCCGCGAATGGGGACGACGTAGAGAAGACCATCCGCCGACAATACGCCATCTGCCGGAGAGAGGCGGCGCTTGTGACTGCGGGCGTCGCTTGGGGGAGGAGGAAGGCTTGCTGTGAGTACTGGACATGTGTGAGAGTGGGGGGGGTGGGGGGCGACGAAGGTGCGCGCGGGCGGTGGGAGGAGGGGGGAGGAGGTTTGGCGCGAGGGGCAGCTGCGTTTCGGTTTGTAAATTTTGGATAGCGCAGCATTGTTTTCGATTATGATATGTACTACGCCGCGGTGAGCACAACGCGCTGGTCGAAGCAAAGCGCGAGCCACTTCTCAAGAACGCCGCGCAACGAGCTGCAATTAACGCCGGCCACCTCCGCGCACAACGCCGCCTGCAGCGCGTCGCGAATGCTGTGAATCAGGCGCTTGACGTGCGCGCCGTCGATGCGCAATCGCACGTCCTCTATCCACAGCGCGTTCGCACCGACCAGCTGCACCACCTTCAGCAGCGCCGGCAGCGCGTTCAACAGTACGCTGTTCGCTTGCTCGCCCACTACCCCAACGCTCACCCTCTCCCCCGCCGAAGACCATCCCAGACTCGCCCGACCGCTCCCTCCGAACCACCTTCCCGCCTCCTCGCTCGAGAAATGTGACACCGCTTCATCGGCGCACGCCGCCACCTCAGTGGACAGCACCACTTCATTTGCCCCGATCTGTTTCGCCACGTTAAACGTCGCCGCAAACACCATCACGCCCTCACTTGCGTTTCGCATGAACAGCGGCTGCCCGCTAACCGTACGACTCGTCGCCGCCTGTATCTGCAGTTCCGTCGGGCATGCCAGACTAATTCGCTCCCGTATCACACTCTCAGCCGCCAGGAAGCTATCCACTTCCATCATCAATCGCTCCCGCATCGTCGGATCAAACGCAGAAGCTGGAGGAAATCGTTGCAATCCGCCCAGTCCGGATAACCACTCCGACAACCGCACCTTCTCATCGCGCACAAAACGAACTCGCGGATGTCGAGTGAATCGCGCCCCACCAGCGCGGTCCACCAGTCTCACGGACGGTAAATGACGTCGAATCGCCCATAAACTGGCTCTTAGTTTCTGTACAAAATGATGCGCCTGTTCCAGAGGCAAGTCCTCTGCAAAACTCATTGAAAACGACGACGCGCTTCTCAAGAGTCGCGCCAAATCTTCTTTCGTCGACTCCCGCATGACCGCCGGCGCAATGCGGAATAGCGACAGATCACTTGGACAGCATAGTGCGTTTGCAAATGCTCGTATCGTTTCACGAGACGGCTTGAGAACTACCAGCCGTCGAAGCCGCTGCCCGAACGACCATGGCACAAACGATAGCAGCGATAGCGGACCACCCATCTCACCCTGCCCCGTTAACCATGGCGTCGGCGCTCCGTCAACGAACTGAAGGTCTCTAATGAACTCACACCGATACACTAGAGCCATAATCTCAAGGTGCGCCTCGCCCAGCGCTGTCAACCTTACGCATCTCAGAGAACGACGTCCCTGGCACAGAATAAACGTTGCCGCTTCTATATCCACCTGAGGAGCACATAGGACTGCGTGCTGTGGAGCTGGGTATTGTAGATTCAATGTGCGTGGTGCGTGGACGAACGCTCGCTTCGTTCTTCTGAACAGTCTGTTCAAACGGCGACATGTCTGCGAGAAGTTGAGCGCGTCGCGAGTTTTCCGTAGCGCTTCGTCGTCGAACTCGGACGTTGTCGGAAAAAAGCCGCGAGAAGATGAGTAGAAGAACGTCGTCAGGTAAATCAAGAAGCGCCTTCACGGTGTGGTAGCGTCGAAAACGGTTGTGATTCATTTTGAACACAAACAGTTAGGAAAGCAGTGGTGGCCTACCGTACTTTGTACCTCCGTGCCATTCCAGAGCCATTTTCAGCACATCGAAACCTCTACCTACGACACTGCACATATGAACCAAAATGTCGTTGACATTTTTGGCCGTCAGTTGGCGACCCGCCCTTCAGGGCTTCATATGTGCGCCAAGGCATCTCAGGTCTGTCCATGGGTGGATTGGGCCTCTTCGAAAGGCAAACATATATCAGCTCTTTGCTTTCGAAATGTGCGTCACGCGTTGATATAGTTTTTCGAGCTCGGCAACAACGGCGAATTATCGTAATTGCTGCTGTGTCTCACATTTTACAAAGGTTGCTCTACGAGCCGTTACAATACTACCCAGGTCTGCCATCAGAAATATTTCAAACTTTGGGTAAGCCGGTGAGACCCTTTAAAGCGTCAACAGTTTCTTGGAGCAGTGGGACCTGAACCCCCGATATTCCTGATTCAGGAAACCATGTTCAACGGGATTTCTTTGGAAAGGTATCATTGCTAACCGTCTATACGCAATATTACGAATATTGGTACACAAATAATCGAATCCTGTTTGTCTTACTGACATGAAGATTCGGGACTTAGCTTATTAACCCCCAAAATGGCCCCTTTTGCATGCTCTACCGTACCTTGACTTGAATGATCGGAACAACGCTTACTCTCGAGCGTGACGATTGTCCTTCCCTCTGAGTAGGTCAAAGATGACTCACAAAATACACAACCGTCATGGCACTATGGTGCGTCTTCGGTTGCGTGTTCACTTGCATCCCTCAAGATTCATGAAACATGCCAAGAAATCCATGGTTTCCAAGCGATACATCAAGAAGCAAAGAGAGGGTTCTTTGGCATCTCGAATACGAGCAGATAATGGGTGGAAGACCTTTTCTCTCTCTCTTCTACGAACACGCATACATTAATTTTTCGTAGCACGGGGGTTTGCTAAGAACCCCAACAACTTACAATACTTACTCCTATACCGTAGCCACGAACTACAAATCAGTAAGACCTTTTCGTCTTCTAGCTTCCGACTATTGCAGACAGCAGTGTGTATTCTCAAGATTCCCCTCGCCTCCGCATCCTAGACCTTCACCTACGGACTGGTTGATGTGGGTACGGGATATGCAGTGTGGCTTCGACACATCCATACACATTTTGATGACGCAGATGCAGAAGGGTTGCATGCAATGCTCCTTAGCGCTTAGGAAAAGACAATCACTGAGATAAGTTTATCAAAGAGATCGTCTTTGATAAACTGAAGCCCGGTCCTGTGCTGAAAGTGCCAAAGCTTCACTCTGTTGAAAAAGCGTGGCTCTCAGAGAAAAATCAAGACACGCAAAGATCAGTCTGAATGGCTTCTTCCCAATGACATCTGCAAAGGTACCACGCATATAGGGAAACCCCTTTTATCTCTCCAACCCCTATTTACCACGTGAAGGGCGTCGATGAGAAAGCTAACCATTTCATGCGCTACTGGCGGTGGTAACCAAAACTTTAGTCTTCCAGAGATCTTGTGTGCGAGGCAGCAGGGTAAAAAGGCATCATAACACCGGAACAAGGTGGCACGCGTTCAATGCATATAGGTATTTGTCAAAGATAACGGGGGTGCATCATGGGATTGTTTGTAATAGCAAGAATCCGAACGGAATTAGGATTCTTCATTCCGTAATAAGAAATTCAAATGACCTATTTTTCATCCGTATTACTAACGAAGCATAACCCTAAAGGGTTCCCTTTTCTCTATTTTCGTTTCCGACAAAAACGTTTTAGCCCCAAGTCATGTCCTTCTAAAAGGTTAGCAATATAACCTTCTACAGACTGTTTCAATACCCGTTTAGCGCCATCTTTTTCACTTTGGAACACTCTGAAGAATCTACCCTTGGGTACATCTAAACTTGCTGAGTCTCCAAAGAAAATCATTGTCCTGTTGCTTGTGTGATGAGCCCGGTGGAGCGCTTTCATACCAGCAATAAACCCCCGCTTAGTTGCAACGACAAATGTAATGGCAGCGTCGCGCACGACAGTGATTGTCGACAACGGTGGTAACGAGATCAAAGCAACCAAACTTTCAGCATCTGACGTGCTATCGATCAAGTCAGATGGAAAGATTCCAGCCCCTTTATGCGTCCCAAACGCGCTGGCACGTCCGGCTAAGAACGCGATACAACCCCCTCCTGACAAGGTGGGAAAATCACGCCGTCCGCCGAAGTACCTTGTAGGTCGCGAGATTCTTATCGCACCAGACACATCGGGTATGAGTTTCCGTCGTCCCATAGACCATGGTTTCATTAGCTTATGGGATGCGCAGCGCGACATTTGGAACAGCGTCTTCTCCAAGGATAAAGGAGTGGGAATTTCCCCTTCAGACATACAAAGCAGTAGCTTTGTCGTAACTGAACAACTTGGCGTACCTATGCACATGCGTCGCGCTATGGATGAGTTAGTATTCGAGAGTTTTGGTTTCCACGAATATGCTCCGACACCCCCTCAACGATTAGCTGCCCTGGGAGCCGGCAGACAAACCTGTGTGGTCTTGGACTCTGGGTTTTCTTTTACAACTGCTGTGCCTGTTGTCAACGGGATGGAGTTACCGTACTGCGCCAAGAGGCTAAAAGTAGGAGGGAAGCTCCTCACCAACTACCTCAGAGAAACAATAACGTATAGATCATGGAACATGACAGATGAAACTTCTGTCGTCAACGCCGTAAAGGAACGGTTGTGTTATATTTCCATGTCTTATATGAGAGAACTAGCGGCGACAAAAAAGGGAAAGGGTATTACCAAGGCTTACGTTCTCCCAGATCTCACGCGATCCGTTTTTGACCCAGTTGGACATGTCCTTCAAGAAGGTGAAGAAACAGATGGCACTGAACAGTTGCTCAAAATGAACAACGAACGCATTGCTATCCCCGAGATTCTTTTCAGTCCGTCAGATATTGGTCTGAAGCAAGGTGGAATCGCCGAGACGATATTTCAAGCAGTGGAGTCATGCCCCGAGGAAGTGCGCGCGGACTTGTACGAAAATATCGTGCTCACCGGCGGAAACTGTTTGTTCAGAAACTTCAAGGAGCGCGTTGACGTTGAGTTAAGACCTTTAGTAGACTCTGTATACGACGTGAACACAACACTCGAAGAGAGTCCAACGTTGACCGCAATCAATGGGGGCATACGGGCCGTGGTTGAAGACTCTGATTCGCTCAAGTTCGTAACTAAGGAGGTTTTCTCCGAGTTGGGATCAGATGGGATTCTACGCGAACTTTACGGGGACGAGATGGAGACTGGTTAAACCCCTGAAACGTATCGAGCAACCCACTCACATCAACCGACATATCTGCTTTTGGTGCCTAAGAGCAAAGAAAAGCTCTCATAAACAAGCGAAAGCTTGAGCCTTCGTGGCCGCTGCCGATCTACAGCATGGAAAAACAGCGAGTTGATTAATCACGTCAAAAAACAAAGGACCCCCACTGTTCTTGTCTGCCAGTCTTTACGTTTGCATTGGCGCGCGATACGAGAAGTGGGTGACCGTTCATGTTGTAACATCTTCAGTGCTTGAAGCAGGAGAATGAAGAATAGGCCACTGAGCATATGTCAGCCTGTCAGCAACAAAGTATGTGAAGATCCACTGGCAATATCTCTCAGGGCATGAAGAACGGTTTCAAGCTGTGAATACATCACAGAGAGTTCAAAACAGAGGTGTGGCTGTAACTTAAAGGATACATCTGTTTTGCATTTCTTCGGAGAGCTTGAGGGCCAACTCAAGTGCTTGTGAAGCTATAAACGAGCATTTGGCAGACATGGCAAGATGAGTAGTCAGTAAGTGATTAGAATCGCGTGGATGTAAAGATAACGCGGTGAGAGTCAGATGTTGGCGAGTTCTTACCGTTCAATCGGGGGTCACAGTGAGTTTCGTAACGCTGTTTGAGGTCTTCATCAGTGAGTTCCATCATGCCACCAACGCATTCTGTAACATCTTGGCCAGTGAGTTCAAGATGCACACCACCGGGATAAGTACCCATGCTCTCATGTACTGCGAAGAACTCAGTAACCTCTTGCATAATATTCTCAAACCTTCTTGTCTTGAAGCCACTAGCCGTGGTTTCCGTGTTTCCATGACAAGGATCGCAGCTCCATACAACGTCTCTGCCCTCTCGTTTGATAGTTTCAATGAACGTTGGAAGATTATCGGCAACTTTTCCAGCGCCAACGCGCGTAATGAGGGTGATTCTACCAGGTTCGTTATCCGGATTGAGAATGTCCAAAAGCTGCACAAGATCGTCAGGCGTGAGGGTAGGTCCGCATTTGATGCCGATCGGATTGGATATACCGCGCATGAACTCGACATGAGCGCCGTCAGGCTGTCTGGTACGATCGCCGAGCCAGAGGAAGTGCCCAGAAGTGGCGTAATGCTTTCCAGTGATGGGGTCTTGTCGGCACAGCGCCTGCTCGTACGGAAGCAAGAGACTTTCATGAGAGACGTAAAACTCGGCTTGACGAACCTTGTAGGAGTCACTTTGTAGACCAATGGCCTCCATGAAAGCAATGGCGTTGTCGATGTCGGTGGCGTACTGGGCGTACTTGCGCCCCTGCGAAGTTTCGCGAACAAACTTGAGACTGATGTCGTGGACGCGGTGGAGGTCTAGCGCGCCACCTGATGCAAGAGTGCGCAACAAGTTAATGGTAGCCGTAGATTGCACAAACGCCTTATACATACGCTCCGGGTCCGGGATGCGCTCCTCTTGCGTGAAGCCAGAGCCATTGATAATATCTCCGCGATAAGAAGGAAGCGAAAGCTCCTGGTTCTTCTTCTTTTCATACGGACTACTTCTCGGTTTGGCAAACTGCCCCGCGGCCCTGAGGATCTTGACGACGGGCCTTCTGAGCGCGTACATGAGCATGATGGACATTTGAATGACGAGTGTAAAGGTATCTGAAATGTTCTTGCCTCCGTAAGCGTCGAACTCCTTGAAGGACTCTGCGCAATCGCCGCCCTGAATGACGAAGGCTTGTCCGCGGGAGGCCTTGGCAAGGAGCTCCTTGAGCGCCTCACATTCGCCGGAGAAGACGAGCGGGAGGGAGCGCTCCAGACGCTGTTCCATTTCGCGGAGGGCTTTTTGATCGGGGTACTTTGGGAGTTGCTTGATGGGCATGGTGCGCCAGCTATGCGGCGTCCACAGGCGAGTGGTCCTCGGCGGCTCTGTGGCGACCATGCGGGGAGCGAGGGGATGCACAGCCGGCGAAGCGCGACGGGCGCGCACCGGAAGGGCGGTGGGGGCGAGGAATGCCGCATTCATGACGAGCACAAGCGGAGGGTGAGCGGCGAAGCGGCGCAGCGACGGGCGGGGGCGGGGGCGGGGGCGGGGAGGTATATATGATGATGAGTCGATGGTCGTCGGGAGAACGAAGAGACATGGCGTTTGTGCACTGCACACGTGGTATTACTGTATCTATCAGCAAAAAAATACTTACAGTGCTTACAGCGCATGCGCAAGCAAGGGCGCCCATTGGTTGAGGCCGCGGTGGCACAAATCTCGGCGAGTTTTTCTGTTGAGCGCGCGTCGACAAGCACGTTGCGCTGCCTGCTCGAGCCGTCGCAGGTCGGGGGTGAACAAACAAAGCAAGTAGCAAGATCGCAAACATGGCACCTCTGATTGGGGAAACGGCGCCGAACTTCACGGCGGACAGCACCGAGGGGGAGATTACTCTGCACGACTACATCAAGCATTCGTGGGCGATTCTGTTCTCGCACCCGGCCGACTTCACGCCGGTGTGCACAACCGAGTTGGCGCGCGTCTCGCAGCTGCTGCCGGAGTTCCAAAAGCGCAACGTGAAGTGCCTGGCGCTGTCGTGCGACAGTTCAGCGTCGCACAACGCGTGGATCCCGGACATATGCAGCTTTGGCGGCAAGTCAGAAAGCACGGCGCTGGGGTACCCCATCATTGCCGACGAGCACCGGACCATCGCGCGCACGTACGGCATGCTACCGGCCAGCGAGAGCAGCGGGATGGCGATGACGGTGCGCTCGGTGTTTGTGATAGGGCCCGACGCAAAGGTGAAGCTGTCTCTGACGTATCCGGCCAGTACTGGACGCAACTTTGACGAGATTGTGAGGGTGATCGACTCGCTGCAACTGGCGGTGAGCAGCAAGGTGGCCACGCCGGTGGACTGGAAAAAGGGCGACGAATGCGTGGTGCTGCCCAGTGTGAGTGATGAGCAGGCGGAGCAGCTGTTTCCAAAGGGCTTCAACGCGATGAATCTGCCCAGTGGTAAGGCGTATCTGAGAATGACGCCCATGCCGGACGCTGAATGAGTTGGCGCTCAGCGGCGGGCGGTGCAGAGCGCTGCGCACGGCGCCCGCTTGGCGGTTGGTGATGTTCGAACAGTGCGAAGGTAGTGTAGAACATTGCGTCGGTAGTGACAGTCAGTTTGGACACGAAACGGTAATGGAGCTGCAAAGCATGCACAGCTCGACAGTTGACGTAACAATGCTGCTCAACATGCGTAGCCACAGGTGCGATAGCTATTGTGTACACACATGGAGATAGTAGATATGGCAGCGGAGATATGTATAAAGCATACATCGGTGCGCCACGCAGCGCGTCCGCCAGCTTTCACGTTCAGTGTAAGTTCAAACGGCGCTCGAGAGCCACGCCACGTGCGCCACGTGTGTGTGCGCCAAACAGCGCGCAATCGGCAGTCGCGCAGCGCAGATATGCGGCGCGCTCATTGGGCGTTGCCACGTTTCCAAAAATTCAAAAGCAGCCGGCACGCGCAGCACTGCGAAACACGATCGCCGCAACGTGCGCCGGGCGCGTCTCGCCCGTGGCGTGCCTCGTGCTATGTAAACTTTATTGCCTCACCCGCCGTCTCGCTCAGCCATTCCACTGCTCCCACGTGCCTCGTCCCTCATCCCCCCCCACCGTTCGTACCGCTCTCGTGTCCCGTCCTGCCAGCATCATCACCCTACAATCCTTTGTGCGCCTTCTTTTCCCGCCTCCCCCCGCACCCCACCCTTTCCTACCACCCACCCCCGTCCTCGTCTCCCCTCCCTTTCTCGTTTAACCGTTATACCCTCTTAGCCCTATCCCGTACCTAGTCCCCGTTCCACTCCCATTCCGTGCGGCGCGCCGCACTCGCATGCCTGCAGAGCCATGAGCGGCTTGCGACATGGCCCGCCGCTTGCCATGAATGGCTACATGGACAAGGAGGGCAGAAAGTTTCGAGCCAGAAAGACCCGTTACTTCAAACTCAAAGACTCTGCTTTATTCAATCATCGCCGCAAAGATTCGGTGCGTTTTACACACTCTCTTCCCCCCTTCCCGCGCTTCCTTGTACTGACTCCGTGCTTGCGCTTTCCGCCTCGCCGTTCTGTACGTATCAACTCTTGTAGCTTCCTACCTGGGGTGTCAGTCTAATTGACAGTCGCGTCGCCGTCGGACACAAGGGTGAAGTCATCGTACAGCTGTTTGATGGCAAGAAGATCCTTCTCTTTCCGCACTCGCGCTCCGAGTGTGACCAGTGGGTCGATCTCTTGCAACGCGCCTCGAGAAGAAAGATCGGCAACTACTACGGTGTCACCGGTCTGGTCGGCATGGGCTCCTTTGCCGAGGTGCGAATCGGCTACGACAAGTCCACGGGGCAGCAGGTGGCCATCAAGGTCATGAAGAAGAACAAGCGCGACACCGAACTCATGCGCAGTGTGGAATGCGAAATGAACTTCATCTCCAAGAACATCGACCACATGAACATCGTAGCCACGTACGACGTGTTCGACACGCGAGATAACCTGTTCATTGTGATGGAGTACATGCCCGGCGGCATGTTGTACGATATTCTGGCCAACGAGGGCTACTTTTCCGAGAAGAATGCTGCAAGCGTGATGCGCGACCTTTTGGAGGCGGTGCATTGTCTGCACGAAAACGACATTGTTCATCGCGACATCAAGCCGGAAAACGTGCTGGCCGTGCATAAGACATGGCCACTGGACGTGAAACTGGCCGACTTTGGGTTGGCCGACTTTGTGTTGGAAAACTCGTTTGGCGAAAAGTCCACGTGTGGAATGTACGGCACGCCCTTTTTCGTGGCACCCGAGGTCATTCGGGCGGAGACGTACACGCCGGCGGTGGACATTTGGTCGCTGGGCGTTCTGGCGTACAACATGTTGAGCGGCAAGCTGCCGTTTGACGGCAATAATATCAAGGAGGTGTTACGTCGCGTGCGCGCGGGCAGGTACACGTTTCCGGACGCGGAGTGGGCGGATATTTCCAATGAGGCTAAGGACTTTATCCGCGGGCTGTTGGAACTGCAGCCCCGACGGCGGTTTACGGCGCAACAGGCGTTGCAACATGCGTGGCTTACATCGACCAACATTTCGGAGCGCGCCATCACGAATGATCGGTCGGCGTTGGGATATGAACAGCGAAAGCTGCGAATGTCGTCCATGGCGATTGACGACGTGGCCGGGCTGCTGAGTTTGGAGGAGGAGGATGAGGATGCGGACGATCATGGACTGCGCGCGCTGTCGCGACTGTTCCCCGGTAAGGGCAGCAAGAGCGCGAAGAGCTCGCGGTCGTCTGGGTCGGGGCGGTCGCGCACGGCGGAGGCGTCGCGACGGGGGCGCGACATTGACGATAGCGCGGCGGTGAGCAATGCGGCGCCGCTGCGACTGGCGCAGGTGACGGAGGAGGAGGGCGTGGGCGTGTTGAACGGCATGTCGACGGACAGCGGCGTCGGCGTCGGCGTTGGCGTTGGGGTCGGGGGCAGGGGCGGCGGCGACCTGGCGTGGGGAGAGGCGATGCGAGCGGGCGGTGTGGGCGCATGGTCGCACGTTGCGGAGACGAAGCGTTTTCAAGGCGGGCTTGAGTTCACGGAGAAGCTCAACGGGGGGAGCGCGGAGGAATTCGCGTTGCCGGCGATTCTGTCCGTGAAGGACATTGTCCGGCGGAAACGGGAGGCGGCTGCTGCTGCTGCTGCTGCTGGTGCTGCTGCTGCGGGCGGCGGGGGAGGGGTGACGAGGACGGAGTCGAAGACGGAGAGTTTCAAAGCGAACGGGCTGTGGCATCCGGCGCAACACGCCGTTCTGCAACACGACAGCGACTCGGATGGCGACGACTTCAACACGGCCGTGGAAAGCGCCCCCTTTGTATAAAGATTCCATATTGTGCACGCGCTGGCGCTCTGCATCTCCAAAATCACCGCGCGCCTTTGCTTCAACACTTACTACCGTTGGGACCCACCTCAGCCCGCGCACCGCCCCACCCGTTCACCCGCCCCACTCCACCCCCCCCCCCCTCCACCGCCAACGCCCTTCTTGTTCGCCTTCTCGCAGCCACCCCTCCCACGCAATGGTCTCCACGCGCAGTAAGACCGGCGCCGCCCCCCCCCACTCCCCAGTCAAGACCATCACCAAGAGACGTCACGACAAACCCTCCCCGCTCGCCTCCACAAAGTCTCCAAAGCGCTCCGCAACAACTCCCCCCGCCTTCCCAGACCTCTCGCTCCACAATGACACCGGCGCGCTAATCTCAACCCACTCCCTGCTCTCCGAACACACGCCCGGTCTAATCCTCTTCACCTATCCGCGCGCCAACACGGGCGGCTGCACCACGCAGGCAAAAGGGCTGTCCAATCTGCAAGACGCCGCGCGTAAAGCCGGATACAATATTGTCGGCTGCAGTTACGACTCGGTCAAATCGCAGGCCGCGTGGAAGGTTAAGAGCTCTATATCGGTGCCTTTGCTTTGTGACACGCCTACCATTGGCTTGTTGAGGAAGCTTTCCGTTCACAAAGCGCCTCGTAGTGCGAAACGCTCTGTTTTCGTCGTCGCCCGTCAGCACGATAAAGTGGCCATCGTGCTTGCTAAACGCGCCGTGTCACCCAAGGACAGTATTGCGCTTGTGGAACAATACATCCGTGATCACCCGCTTAGCGCTGCTGCGGCAAACGATCACCCCGTCGCAGATGACAAGTCAAAGACCGCCGCTTCTGAAACTGCGCCGCCCAAGGAGCCCGCATCTGACGAAAACATGACGGATGTCCCCGCCAAGCCCGCCCAGGAGCAACCGCCCGAACCCGCAGAGGACGCACCCAAACCCCAACCTGAAAAAGAGCAATCATCCGACAAACCCGAGCCCACCAGCGCCGCCAAACAACCCCAACCGCCGCCTCCTGTCGCCGACAAACCCGCCGCGGACAAAGCGTCCGACGAAAACGCATCGGACGAAAAGCCGTCCGACCACGAAACGTCCGAAGATGAACCACACTCCACATCGGAGCCAACCGCAACCGAACCCACTACGGATCCCAAGCCGCAGGAGCAGTCCGATAACAACACACCCACGGATAAGCCGCAGTCACACCCGCAACCTCCCGCCCAATCTGCCGCTGACAAACCCGTCACCATGGACGTTGAGAAGCCCCAACAGGATGAGCAATCCTAACAACGTATCAACATGTTCCGTCGGGAGCTTTTTTTTCTCGGCGCGTGTACTGACATCAACACCCACCGTGTGAGATTTATATGCATGCGACACAAGTGACGCTTTGTTCCCTTTCTTGGCGCGCTGCAACAGAATTTCAATCATATCTTCATTAGAGTTCCCCTCTTCTCGTCGTCAACTCCCCAACGCTATATTTGTAAAAAGATTACTTTGTGATGTGTATCCCCATGTGCCTTCGTCTTTTGCTTTTGCGCCTCGTTCTTGTGGCTTCCCGCACCCCCATGCACCCTTTTCTTGTTGTTCTACTCAAGTATTTGCACGCAGCCCGGTGCATCAACTGTTGTCGACACCTCTTGACCATCACAGCTTCTTGGCACACCAGTCATGTCGACAGTGGAAATCGTTTCCCGGCTTCTCTGCTCCACGATAAAGACTGGTCTCCAATATTTTTTTTTTTCCGATTGATCACACTGCCTGCTTCTCTTTCAGCGCCCACTCGTGGAACCGCCCTAAACGATGCGATCTGCCATTCAACGCGCGGCATTCTTCGGACTCTCGTGCCACACCCCTCCTCCGTCATCTCGTAATAATTTTGCAATCCAAACTCTCCTCCATATGCCACCACGGCGTGCCCAAACCAAATCTTTCTCTCTCGTCGCCCCACTTTCTCTTTACTCTGCATCCCTCTAAGTATTTCGTCGTGCCCGTCTACGAATGCACATGGTTCCGGAAAAAGCGATGTCGGTCTCCTCCCAAGTCGGTCGAGTAATGTGTGTGCCGTACCCTTCCCAAATCACTCTCTGTACACAATGCAACAAGAACCTCACGAACAAGCTGTATTCCAGTTGCAAGGCCCAAAAGTACATGTCTACAAGAGTGACCGCCTTTACCTCCGCCCGTTTTTGCGTCCCAGACGGATCGTAATAGCAAACCTACGAGGAACGGAGCTCACCGTCGACTACCACTATCTCAACAAGAGTACCACGCACGAACTGTGCAACGCGAAACTGCTAACCTATCCAAGCACTCTCAAAATCGTACTGGAACTATCCAACGAAGAAAAGCTATGTTTCTTTGCTCACAACCTGGAAGAATTCGAGTCTTGGAACCAAGCGCTCACCGACTGCATTGAATGGAACATAGAACGGTTTTACGAGTTGAAGGAAACGCTCGGGGAAGGCGCTTTCGCAACCGTTGTTCGAGGTGTTCACCGCGAAACAAACGATGTGGTAGCCATAAAAGTCATCACCAAAACGCTGTGCAACCAGCAAGATATCCGTTATCTGCAGCGCGAAATCGATATACATCAGTCGTTGAAACATCGAAACATTGTTCGAATGTCGGATCTCTTCGATTCTACCAAGAATCTGTACATAGTTCTAGAGTTCCTCGACGGAGGAACGCTCAGGAGGTTCGTGGCTTCGAATGCTCCCATATCTGAGCAGAATGCGCGCCACATAATGAAGGATATTCTCACTGGAGTTCAATATCTGCACTCAAACGACGTGGTGCACAGAGATATCAAGGTAAGCCCCAGGTAAATCCTCAGTTCTTCTTGTATCGGCCCGAAGTCCAATTTGTTCTATCCGCCAAAGACTGACACCAAAATCGCATCGTTCTCACAAACAAGCCAGACAATATCCTATGTACGAATAAATCGTTTCCGACGACAGTGAAGCTACTCGACTTTGGGCTCAGTCGGGTAATCAAACAGACACCCGAGTTCAACCAATGGGTAACCGAAACAAGTCTCGGGCCAGATGGTCTGATGACGACACAGGTCGGCACGCCGAACTTTGCGGCCCCAGAGATGCTTTCGGGCTTTCCGTACGGCAGAGAGGTGGATTGCTTTGCGTGCGGAATTGTTATGTACTGGTTATTGTGCGGGTACTACCCCTTTTCCGACCTGGATCCAGACAGACTTTTGGAACTTATCCGGCAAACAGAATTCCATTTCCCTGACAGAGAGTGGGCTACCATCTCCGATGACGCAAAAGAACTTCTCAAGGGATTGCTGGATAGAAGCCCCTACGGACGCTTGTCAGCGGAACAAGCGTTGCAACATCCATGGTTTCATCACAGATCGACTAGTCCTCAGAGAAGCGCTGCATCTGCTGACGAGGTTGGCGAAGTTAACGAAGTGGGCAAGGTTGACGAGATGGGCGAAGAGTCGATGATGTGCAAAGTTGGCGAAGTCACACTTCCAGCATTAGAGATTTCGCGTGAAAGTCAAAAGTCGAGCGTGAAGCACTTTGCTTCGCTGGCCTCTCTAACCACAAGGTTTTCTTCCCCTATACGACTCAAACAAATGCCGAAAACATACGGCGGCGATTCATCTGCACGAAATCCCAATCGCCATGTGTCGTGGAACAAGTAAGTTGTGTACATTCCGTTGCGTACAAGCATATCCGTGGTCCATTATACACGCAAGGTAGCACATAAACAAGACTGTGAAACAAGACAGAAAATAGGACGCGTAGACAAGGAGGTTGGCAGAAGGTCAGAATGGGTGGGGCTGATGTTTACAAGACTGACAAGATAAGCTTATTTACTGGCGGTAAATGATTGCGTCGCGACTCGGTCCAACGCCGATGTACTTGATTGGAACGTTTACAAGTTGCTCGATCTTGAGCACGTAATTCTGGGCAGCAATCGGCAATTGCTCAAAGTGGCGCACATTGGTAATGTCGACACCTTTCCATCCCGGCATTTCAATATACTCAACCTGCGCCTCAGCAAGAGTTTTGAGCGATGCCGGATAATAAGCCATCCTTCTTCCGCGTGCAGAGTAGGCGACTCCGATTTTGAGCGTTTCAAAATGGGATAAAACGTCAAGTTTGGTAAGACATATCTCCGTGTATCCATTTATAGAGTGGGTGTATTGTAGCATGAAGGCGTCCAACCAACCGCATCTCCTCGGGCGGGCCGTGGTTGTGCCGTACTCGTGTCCCTCCTTCTGTAAGGTTTGTCCAAGATGGTCGTTGAGTTCTGTTGGAAACGGGCCCTCGCCCACGCGGGTAGTGTAGGCCTTGACAACAGCAATAACGTCGGTAATAGCTCGAGGTGGAATTCCCAGACCAGTGCATACGCCACCCGCGGTGCAATTACTAGAAGTGACAAACGGATACGTTCCAAAGTCGATATCCAGAAGCGCAGCATTGGCGCCTTCCACCAAGACGGCGTGGTTTTTCTCAACGATTCCCTGGTTCAACATGGTAACGGTATCGGTGATACACGGTTCAAGTTGCTTTGCATATTCGTAGTATTTGGCAATCTCCTTTCTGACATCGTAGTCAAAATTGTGAAAACGCTTGTGTTTCGAGGCCAAACTCCTGCGAAAGGCGGCCGGGAAGGCGCGGAAATTACGCAAATCGCCCACTCGCATGTTGGTACGATTGGCTTTAGAAGAGTAACAAGGCCCTATACCGCGCCCCGTAGTTCCAATCTTGGCCTTTCCGCGCTCAACCTCGCGCAGTCCATCAACAATCTGATGATAGTCGAAGAGCAAGTGGCAGCGATCCGAGATGCGAATGCGAGGCGCGGCGTCGACGCCCTTGTCCAGCAAACCGTTCAACTCGTGCATGAACTTGGGGACGTGCAGCACGACGCCGTTTCCAATGAGCGCCTTCACATGCGGGTGCAAAAGGCCGGACGGCAGCAGGTGGAAGGCGTACTTGTTGTCGTCCACAACGATGGTATGTCCGGCATTAGCGCCGCCAGCGGCGCGTGCAAGAATGTCGTAATCCTTGCTGAGAATGTCGATGAGTTTCCCCTTGCCCTCGTCGCCCCACTGCGCGCCCAGGACCACTAGAACGTCTCCGGCGGGTTTCATTGCGGAACAGCGGCTGTGCGGACGACAGAGACGGCCGTGCGACGCGTAGGGAGCCCTTCGTTGAACAAGTGGCCCTTGAAGAATGTGTGAGGAGCAACGCGCATGCGCGTCTACCGCCGCCACAACCGCGCGTCACACGTCGTCACCGCGTGTCACTCGCGACTGCCGTGCGCCACTAACCGCGCGCCTCAGGTCACGCCGCCTGCGCCACGCCTGCCACGTGTTAGACGTGGCGTCACAACAGCATGAGCGCACCTCGGCACCGCTGCGGTCGCCACAGACTGCGGTACAAGGTCCTCCGCGCCGCCACCGCGGTGACCACAGGCTCGCGGCGGAAGGGCGACGGCGCATCGCGCAAACATGCATCCGCCTCTCACCTTCGTGAAGCCGCCACTGCTCCCCCTGTCCCCCCCTCCAAAACCGCTGCGCACGCTTCTCTGCAAAGCGCCGTCAAAAGCGCCGTCAAAGCCGCCGTCAAAGCCGCCACGCCGTCCACCAACTCGCCCGCGTGGCTACTGGTGCTCTCTTTCGAACACGCTTTCCGAGCTAGCGCGGTATCTTGACGGCTCCACCACGCTCCCGACGGCCCGCGAACTGGAAGCCGCCGGCCGATCCGACTTGGCAGGCGCGCTTCGCCGACATGGCTGGGCGTACGTGGCCGATAAGACCGGCTTGCAACTCGCCTCCATCGCCAGACCGCGCTCAATTCACCTAGCCGCCTGCACCCCATCGCCGCCACTGCGAATGCGACCGTACATGTACTGGAGGAACTTTGACAACCTTCAAGCCCAACTCGAGCCGTACATCCAAAATGGTGGACTGCCTACTGCCAAACAGCTGTTGCAAGCCGGACGTAGTGAACTTATTAGGGCCATTTCTATACACGGCGGGTGGAAACCAGTTGCGAAACGAATGAATGTTCGCCCATCGAGTAAACCGGATTGGTCCGATCTTTCCGTCGTGCTGCGACATGTTCGACTTGCCGCTCAAACTGCCGGCCTGTCAGACGCTCATTTGCCAGGAGTGCCCGTTTTGCGTCGCTACGGCACGCGTGGTTTATTGAGTGCTATACGAACGCGTCACGGCGGACTTTCAAATATCGCCAGAATCATGTCCTCTTCAGAAACACCATCTCCCCCAACACTGCGCAAACCAAGGGTTACTGGACTGTCGACACGCTTAGAAACGAAGTCATGTGCTGTGCAAACCAATTGTCTCAACATCATCCGCCCTCGTACATGCCAACCGCCACCCAGCTTCGGCGAATGGGCAGGTCTGATTTAATAGGCGCCGTCGAAAGAGAAGGTGGTTTTCGACGCGTTGCCAAACTATGTGCGCTGCGTTCACGAAAGAGACTTTCCGCCAACACCAACTCGCCTCCGCCGTGAACGTCACTAAACCTCAACCCACAACAAAATGCGATCGTTTCCGCACCACAACCGCACCCCAGCGTAAGACGCTTCGCGTCTTTGTGCCACGTTCTTTGCCTTGCCATCGCATCACCGTTGCGCTCTGGCACACCATTCCCAGCGTTTACGCTAATCTCTTCTCTTCCATGCTACACCTCATCCAGACACTTTTGCAACCATCACTCTCGTTTTGCGGATTGCACTCTCCGCCCCCATCCGCATCTTCTCTCTGAGCCAATGTGTCGACTTTAGTTGTAATCTCATAAGCGCTCATGAGCGCCATCGGGCGTCATACCCAGTTCCAGTCCATGACCGGCACCAGCGAGGCCCGTTCTACATCTACATTCCCAGTGGAAGACTGGAGAAATTATCAAACCGCCAAAACGCTAGAGACGCGGAAAGAACTCAGTTTCAGTCCCCTCCTACTCCCCTTCCTCCTTGGCCTTCGCCTAGAGCTTCGCTTCCTCGATGTCCACCACCGCCTCATTCACGCTTCTCAAAACGGTGGCTGACGGCCAGAGTTGCATTCAGTTGGAGTCAGAACAAACAGTGAAAGCTTCTCGCAAACCTGGTTTATCGTAAAGTTTGTTACAACGAGAAAGTTTTTGTCGGTACCGTGCTCCAATAGCTCTTGCATAGTGTGTGCTCTCGAGCGTGACCGACATGCAACAGACCTCGTGTAGGATAGAGCTAACTGTTTGCACGATAAATCGTCAGATTTCGAAAAAGCGACAAACCTCAAACAGCATCGAAAACCCGACATTCTAGTTTGGGCGGAAAATCAAGCACCATCACTGGTAGATTCCTAAAAACACAAGTTGAGTGTATACACAAACCCACATTCGAATATAGCTTTGTGCAGCATAAAATGTGCGCTCGCGCAGAAAAGACGGACACACAAAATAAGGCCACACTCCGACGGTGTAACGTTCAGTGTAATAAACAATGATAACGTCCTCATAGTGTCATTTTCCGAAAGCCACCCCAGAAGGACTTACAAGCGCTAACTCCAAAAAACGATGAAGCCCTTCATCATCGCTCTCTTTAGAAAGCACTCCATAGCCCACCAACCCAGGTTTTCCACAAAAAACTGATTCTTGAAGGAGTGAGACGTCTTGATCGCTGCATCACACGACGCACACTACACCATCTAGCTCTTTCTGCGTTTGAGATTCTTTTCGGCTCCGGTTGCAATCAATAACTCTTCACACTCTTTGGTTTTGATCATGCCACTTTTCTTCACTTTCTTGGGCCTTTCACAATCTCTTTCAATTCATACTTTCCCTACAGCTCTGATAGGTTCATTTATCGACTGCCTACTCATCTGGTTTGTCGCGGTAAACCCTTTGAACTGAGCCCATCATGTTTTTTGGCACTACCATTGGCTTTCTACCGCTCCAAAGGCTCATGAGCTGCATGTTTTATGGTTTTTGGGATATCAGGCACTGTAGCATCTGTATTTCTTCGCTTTGGAAGACGTATATTGCTTAAGGCTCTAGCAAAGGATTACGCCTCAAGAACTGCAATGGCTAACATGAATGAAGTACAATAATTTAGAGAAGCATTTGAAGCAAAGTACGCTCTTTTAGGGGATGTCTACGCCGTAGCAGATGGCATGAAACTTTATCTGCAACAAAGTTCCAATGGAATCTGTAGTGCAACGCCCTCAGGGAGGGATTCTTGGTACTTGATCGTTTTCCCGATATTATCGGTCGTGTAGTGTGTGTATGAGCTACGCCCCACAATGGTGGGTATGGACACGTGGGACACGGTTTTGGGTCAATTGGCGGTTGGCCACAGTAGTGGATGTTGCCACGAAATGTGGAGCATTTTAGTTAATATTATTTATTATTTTCACACCCATTTCTGGGAAGCGAGTACTTAGTGCGACGGCGCACTGCCGTCGCACCAGTAAACCTTCCCCAACAAGGGACCCCAACCTGGGGAATTGGCTCTAGTTGTTGCCGCTTGCGCGCATGCTCTACTCCTCCTTGGAGGGAAACGCCGTAAACCACGGGACATCTAACCCCCTTGCACATCTAAAGAAGCCCATCCTTGGGAGTATAATTGTTCCAATCATATTGGTGTTTCGCCCTGTATAGGGAGTCCTGTCCACCGGCATCGCCGTATCTACCCGTCTCTCTCGCGACTCACTTCGTCCTCTCTTCTTCCTCTTCACCCTTCCTTTTCCCCCTTTTTAGGGTAGCACCTCCCGCTATCCGCGGCCCTCGTGTGCGCATCCGCTCACACACCCCCACTTACGTGGAAACATACCTCTACTGAGGATCACACCCCGCTCACGCGGATACCGATTCTTCGCCTTCACCTCCCTGCGCGAGTCGCGACAGGTGTCCCTGGTCTTACAAACCGGCTTTGCCGTGACACCTCTGGGAGGGCTCTACCCAACTGGGTTCACCTCGTGAGAGGAAGATCCCGAACGTCTTTCGGTGTTTTTCCCCTTTGGGGCATTGCACCACAGAATCATTCAGAACATGATTTACAATGGGTGGTAGCACAACCATTTTGTTTCCAATGTGTTTTTATTTTCGCCTGATTGTGTTATTATAGCGTTTTCGATAAATGCGCCAGAACGTATGCATGATTCTACCATTGCAGAATGGGGTTCAAGACACAGAAATCTGGAGCAGATTTTTGTGAATACCGGGGGAATCTGTGTGATGGACTCTGCTTTTATTCACGGCAACTACCCTTTTCTATTGAAAACGTCGCAAGATGTACCAGATTTCTCCGATAATGGTACCATTCAGCGCGCGAGACAAGCTACATCTGCATGACAAAGCTTGGAGTGGGGAATGCGTGTTTTGCAAGGCTCATTTCCTCGGTTCCATGATAGGCTTTCAGACGAGGAGTGCGGAGAACGTGGGGTAGTTATGCACTTAGGTGTAAAACAATTCAATGTACGCACTCGTATAGTTGGTCTAAATCAGACCCTAAACTTTTATATGCCAAATATAAGTCGAGAAGCTAACATGTTCTTAGAGTGAAGAATTGTGAAATCTCTTTGCTTTGTTCATCAGAAACTTGGTATCTCTGCGCTGCACCTGATTTTCTTAGATTACTCAAGGTGCGTTTTTCTGTTGATTGTAAGCGTGCTCCGTTCCTGTATCATTACATTCTTGAGAAAGTGCAGAGGACAATGGCTGGATAGGAAGGTTTTGTTGAGTGCTTCCCCTTTCTAAAACCATAAGCAACATTTGCATAATAGTTCTCATGTTTTTTCCTATCCTCCTCTCACTGAAGATGTGCTCGCTTCTCCTGGTGCTGCCTCCGCCATTCCTCGTCCTCTCGCTGCTCGGCCGGAATGCGATCTTCCCTTAACAACTTCTGCCGGTTTTCTTCTTTCTCCTGTTCAAATCGCTCTCTCGCAGCAGCCCGAAACTGCTGTTCATGCAAGATTTTTGCTCTTGATAAGCTCTGTCACGCCAGCACTATCATCCGCACTTCCCCGTTTGCGTGGCTTGTGGATGATTGGAAAGGCAGACCCGGAAGTAGACGGCGTTTTGATCTCGGATCTTCGTTTGGCGTTTGTGCTTCGACATCACTCGCGTTTTCTTGATTGGCATTGCCGATAACATCTGGTCCTCTCTCTCCTTCGTCTTCTGAAAAGAACGCATCCGCCTCTTCCCCCTCTCCTACACCCACATCTACCCTTGTAGTCATTTCCGCACCTATGTCTTTTGACTTCAAGACTGATGACGGGATTCCTGGATCTCCAGTTAGAAGGCGTTTTCGATAAAGCGCAGCGAACTTGCGGCGTAAGGAATCAGTTGACCTGTTTGCGTTCGGCCAACGGCACTGGTATATTCTTGTCACGGCTTCCCATTCATCGTTGCCAATAGGTAAATTTTCTGCTAAGACCTCCAGAAATTTTTCCAGTTCGAGCTCAGTGAAAGACAAAACACGTCCTCCCCATGCTCTTCGTCCACCAGAGCCCTAAACCGCTGTATCAGAAGCCTCCCGTCTTTTTTTTAGCAGCAGCAGAAGACGATCTGGGTGGACGTCGCCCAGACGCTGAGGGCGCAGGATGGCGTGTTGTAGCGGGAGTTGTTGTAGATCCTGTAGATGAGTGGCGAGGGTTTTGAGAGAACATCGGTGGCATGTACCTCATCTGGCGTATAGGACAGTCTGCAGCATTCGGGGTTGGCTGCACGGTTGTGGGAGTGGATTTTTGATTGCCAACTGGGAGCGTTTGCGGTCCATGGCCATATGCAGAGTCTGGGAGATGATCTGGTGGAGAAAGAGGAGGAACATGCATCTCCGGAGATGATCAGTGGGGTGCAAATGGAGAGTTTGTTTCAGGCAAACAAAGATTGGAAAAGATGGACAGATCTGTAAGAAAGAACGTTAAAGTTTGCGCAACCACAGCGACAGCTTGGAAATGATACATGTGCACCCTGCACAAACAACCTCGTCCGTGCTGAAAGATGGTAGAAAACTGTGATTTGTGCATATACAAAAGCGCTATTTTGATTGATCTAAGGACGATATGAGTATGCACATGTTTTGCTTTTATGTTTTCAGGCAACTCCCACTCACAGATTAACTCATATCACAAAGGATACATGTACTTCTAGAGCATTGCAGCACCGAATTCAAAGAGCGCGCGCTTTCTGTCGATGTAATCCAACAAAACAGCAGCCGTAGCCCATCATGCAGTCCAAGACGAGAACGGTATTCCTCCACTGCCATAATCATGAACCTTGGATATAAGGTTCTTCAAGAAGCCATTTACGAAAGATTTAGCAGCAATGTCTCTTGGCAATCGCTGTCTCAGAAACACGTTGTGTCAGTTGGAGTCTTGCGACAATTTTTTGCACGTTGGTCACGCAATTTGCCTTCTTCTCAACCTAATGATCCGCGTGATATCCATCTAGCTTTAAATGCGCATGGCAGACAAACTACGTTACATGCTGAAGAAAAGCAGATTATTACGGCAGCTATCTTAGAATTTGTAGAAAACAACACCCTACTAAAGCACCAAGAAATGCAGGATCTTGTTCAAAACTACTTTCCTATCCTCCCAGTATACTGGCAGGAAGAGCTTAACTTTATTGACAATCTTCCTAACGGAACCCGTCACAATGAACTTCCCGCGGCTAGAGAAAGAGAAGACAAATCGCTTTTATAAATGATTAGAAAAGGCCATCAAATTTTTTGGCATTCTTCAAGAGAGAGCACTACCTGTAGTTAGATAGATCCCCTGTCGCTTCGAAATTAGAAGCGACGGACTATACTAAAGAAGAAGAAGAAGAAGACAATCTTCCCTTGTTTGTATGGGTTTATCATTTTCTGAAACGCAATGGTCTTTTGCTGCACCACATGCAAATGATAGAGGACAAATGCGTACAAGTAGTAACGCCACAGGTATTGACAGAACATATTGCAGGAGTAGAATGGGCAGTTAAGCGCCACAACGTCAAAAGTCCTAGGTTCATATTCAAGACTGATCAGTCCGGAGCATATTTGAAAAAATGGGAGGTAGGAGTATTCGGAAGGGAATTGGCAAACAAGGAACTCGACTCATCCAAAAGGCACTCATTACCAAAGGCAACCTAGACAGAGTTACAATCATGCCCGGAGTCTTTGCAGATGGAAAAACCAAAAAGCCAGTAATAATCTTGCCAGGCAAACTTGCCCATTTTCGAAAACTTAAGAGTGAGCTGCAGTCATTACGTGCTGTTCTTCTCGAATTCTATCTCTTTCAGCGTAATCCTCCAGGCGCCAATACTAGTATCGTATACGAATGGGCCAATGGATTTGTTCTGAAAACGGAAGAGCTCCGCAAAAAGAACCAGAAGCTCTTGCTTCTTCTTGATGGATATGGTGCGGAAGTGCAGTTCAGAACTCCCAAGTACAGAGGGTACTAAGATATAGTGCTACCCCCGTATAAAGGGATTTACTCGGCACTATACCGTATTGCGCACTACAGAGTCCAAACAAAACGGCAGCAGTTATCTAAAGCGTTTCCGTGATCAGCAACTGTGGACTGCGAGTTGAAATCTTGTGACGTTTGACGCGGTCAAATCCACCCCTGACCTGCTGCAAACAACAACCAGCATTGCCTAAGGTACTCTCAAACGCCCAACGCTACAACTCAGCTATGCGATCAATTATTATAAATTCAGGAGGTAGTGGCTTGCAAAAAACAAAGTCTCCGTCGGCATCAGAATCCGTTTCAATTGTTTGAGGTACGTTATTATCTCTCCCATTCTCAAACTGCAACGCATCTTCAACCACTGCTTCTCTCACACTTAAATCATCTTCGATCGTGACACAGTTTTCGACGTCGTTCTCTGTGACAACGTCTGACATTTGTTCATGAAAAGGATCACGACGATTCAAACACATACTCAGCCGTTCAAGTGCATTTGAAATATGCTCCAACTCCTCTCTATTACCGTGACCACGCATCTTGCCTTCGCTCGATAAAACTTCTGAAACATGATGCATAGGAAGAACATTGGCTTTCACCCATCACCGAGCCACAGTTGCCCATGATACGGTTTCCCACGCTTTCTTAACCATCATAGATACATCAAGAAAATAAGGGTCAAAACCTTCCTCCATTTCACGCATTCCAGCCATCAAAGCTCTGGCACTTTCCCCGGCGCTTCTGTCTCGTCTCAATATCTGCAAGAATCTTGTGAAGCAGGAGACTACGGTACTTCATCTTCCAAGCCGATATAGTGCCTAATTTCATAGGCTGATTTAATGCAGTACAGTTGGTCGGCAACTTCATAACAGTGACTTGCCTTCTGCTATCAGTTAGATCCGTTCCATGTGGCACGGAGTTATCCATCAACAAAAAACACTTTCGAGATGTTACCTTTCTCACATGTGGTAAAATTACCTCATTAAACCAGCGCTTGAATGTAACGGTATCCGACCAAGCATTTCGTTGACTAAAGTACGGCACGGCAGGCTTACTTAGAGGAAAGCACCTAGGATTCTTTGACTTACCGATAATTGCCATTGGAAGCTTTTGGATTCCATTTCCATTTGTGCAAACGTATGCAGTGATTCGGTCCTTGCTTTTCATTGCTTTCGCACCACGAACAGTTTGGTGATTTTCGTACTCAGAAATGTACGTTCTGCAAGGCAGCAGCTTGAAGAACAGACCAGTTTCATCCACGTTGTAAATGCAATCGATATCGAAGCTCCCATGTTTCTCCCGTATTTGTTTCATTTCACTCGCAACAGCCGCAGTGGGAACACTACCACCCTCTCCATGTAACGCAAATGACCGCAAAGAATATCGTTTGATAAACCGCTGGACCCACCCGATTGAGGCTTGAAACTTCATTAGTCTCTGATAGTTGTCTGCTTCTGCGTCAGTCATCTTCTCGCAAAGTTTGTTGCGTATCATCAGCACCTTATATTGAAGCACAGACTGCGTAACTGGCATTTTGCACGACCGTGCAAAGTGTACAGAGTCGATTAGCTGTTCTTCAATCAACGGGAATGCATATGGTCTGTTTGATTTGCGAAAGGAAAAAAAGTGGTGCCCTCTGCTTTTTGAATCAGCAAAGGTGCATTGCACCGAAGTTTTGTTACCAAACGGCACGAGATCTTGTACTGATGCATAATGAATGCGGCGTTAGTGCCGTTGGTAAGCTGCCGAGCTGCATCGACCTGCTGAGTGACTGTTAGTCGAGTACGTTTGCGCTTTGGAAGGGTGTGTTCGGTCTGCATTAGTGATGTGAATGATTGCGCTCTTCAAGCAGAATTTGTCGCGGAAGTGAGTGTTCATATAGAGCTTCAAAAGAGATATTGGCCGGAAGAACGATTCATTTTTGGCGCGCTGATGAGAGTTTCCAGCAGTCTGTAATGAAACCGGTCAAATCCCGCCATTTTTGTGCCAAGCGATTGTGGTGGCATAATACCGTAGGTGGATATATTCAACTAAGCACTATATCGCGCGCGCCCCTGTACTTGGGTTGCAGATGACTCACTGCAGTCACATTCTTTACGGCACATGTCTTTCGTAAATTTAAAAGTGATGGAAATGCCCCAGTTGACCCATTTTGAGCTTGTATCGTGGCAGGAGGAAACCACTATACATCTTTTCAGGATTAAAAGGAGAACTATGCAGCCGTTGTATATTTCCAGTTGGTTCGCATGTTCCTGTACATTACGCTATGCGTTGAAATGTATGTCGTACAGGTTGACATTAAGACAGCGTTCCTGAATGGTGACCTGAAGGACTATGTTTCTGTATTTCCTTCACGTGTTATACCTGGGCTCAAGCTAGGATGTTTTAAACTGCAAAAGGCCATACATGTACTCAAAAAGGCTCATGTCACGTGGCACACCAAGTTCAGTACTGACATTAAAGGAAAAGTATTTGAAGAACTGCGCAGTTCACCATGCGTGTTCCGACGCAAATTGACCATTAACACCTATGCCTATATCCTGGTATACATCGGCGATCTTCTCATCTATACGCAACGTGGTGAAGGAGCACAAGGCATCGTAGGCCCTAAGAGTTGAAAATCGTGTTAAACTCTACCTAATTGTGGAGTTTACCGGAACATGGACTGTAATGGGGAGCCCTGCTGGGTGTAAAACTTGTAAAATCCATATATATCGAAGGGATGTTGCGCAGGTTTGGACTACAGAATTCGAAACCTGCACGGAACCCAATGGTGGAATCTTTCTTTACTTAAGTTGATGTGGTTGAGGACAAGTTACTTTGCGATGGTCAATTGTGTCAGCAGATATTTGAATCTCGGCTATGCTTGACATCAGGTACGCGTTCGGAAGTACTGTCTCCTGTTCTTATATTGGCGGGCTCCCAGAATACTCCTACTATATACTGTCATGGAGCAGCCAAACGGGTGTTAGGATACTTAAGTTATACTGGTGATCTTCGTTTTGTGTACTGGGATGGACGTCTACAAATAAATGCTTTCGTAGACTCCGATTTTTCGCGCGATACCACCGATCGCAAGGCTTTGCCTGGGTATTTCACAAAAAAATTGGCTCCAGCTCATTTTTGTTCGGTGCTTGGCAGCATTCTTCGGTCTCACTGCCTTCTGGTGAGGTGAAATACAAAGCAGTGGTGATGGCGGCTCAAGGAATACTGTGAGTATCAAGTGTGCTCAGAAAGTGTGGAATAACAGCTGATAACAGTGTTCCAATCTTCTCAGATGTTCAGGTTAGCACATAGTCGAGGGCCTGATAGCCCTAGAACATAATGGTAGACTACTTGGAGACAAATTTGCATATAACGATGGGCACTCTTGAGCACCTCCCTCGCCAACGGGCATATGCGCATGTGCCCGAACTCAACATGAAACTGGCTTATGATTGCCTGCTGAACTTGCTCTTAGGCATTACATGCTTTAAAAAATAGTAAACATTTTATGGGTTGTAGGCATAGCATAGGTCACGTGGCGATATGTAAGTGAACAATGTTTCACTTACCGTGATTAGTTGGCATATGCTGGTATAATGTTATGCATGGTTCTAGTGATCTGTCACCAGTTTTTGCAACCCTTATTGTGTTATGTTTGAACATGATTGGTAGTATTGGGTGTCTGCACATAGAGGTAAGTGTTTTTCTTGTGGTTTTAGTGCATCCTAGCAGTGGTACATAAGTTGACGATGTTAGAGCTCCAAGAGAATTGCCCCAAGGCCACCATCCTCACTCTTGTTCTTTTTTTCTTTTTTTCTTTTCCTTTCTGTCGAACTCCACTTGATTTATCATTACCAGATTATGGACCTAGAGCGTCGAAATATTGCAGGCGTCGCTCTTAGCTAACTTTCTTTTGTTTTTGTGTTGCGACCGAGTTTTGTGGAACCCTAGGTTCAGTGGTGAAAATCGGCAACGCGTTCAGGGACTTGTTCCTGGCATACTGACCTGCCCCTGTTCCGATCTCTGCTCCTTTGTTTCACGCACAAAAATCAGGCTAGGTTCCAGCAAAAGACCAGCAGGGGTCAACTGGTGATAAAATATCACGCTATTTAGTACTTGGCCGTGTCATGTAGTCCTGACATCATGTCTGCCACCTCAATGCGGGCAAGGCAGGTTCATGATTTGCGCTTAAGTAACTTAATAATAGCCAAAAAAGTATTGAGATACCTGAAAGGTACGAAAGGCCTTGGCTTGTTCTGTCCTTCCAACACCTCTGCACCAATGGAAGCATATTGTGATTCAGATTGGGCCAGCTGTCGTGAAATGCGGAAGTCCACCACTGGAATAATAGCAAAAGTGACCGGACGCAAATAATGTGGACAACTAAGAAGCAGACTCTCGTAACTTTGTCGCCCGGTGAAGCAGAATTCGTTGCAAAGTCTTATTGTCGTAAGACATTTAACTGGTTGCATAGACTCTTTTGGGAATTGAGTGCTGAATTATTCCTTAAAACCGAACCAGAAATGTATAGTATAGCCACATACTCGGATCGCTCTACAGCTTTGTCGATTGCAAAGAGTGCAAAAGTCTTGGAAAGAAACAACACATTGCTTTGTAATATCATCACATCAAAGAGCTGATGGAGACTGGGTTAATTGACATAAGTTGAACAAGAACTGATATGCAACCTGCGGATACATTGGCAAAGCCAGTTCTTGTCAGAAGCTGACAAATCTTCATTACTATGTGGAATGACATATTAAATCACTCCCCTCTTAAGCATTTCTTGAGGTATGCTTGGGTAAATATGCAGAAAGAAGGCGTTGCGCCAATAAACACGCTTTCACCCCCCCTTCAGCGCGCGCAAAATTTTCTCTTGGCGCAACGCCTCCCCATTAAAACACTTTACCAGCAGTAGTAGCTGCAGCTGCTCCAGCAACGCTCAAAACTTATGGGCTGCTTGGCTGCTGTTGAACGTTGACTGCCGCTCCTAGTAAGTGGTTGGCACTACACGAGTGCCAGCCACTCAGCAGCAGATCGGCTGATACTGCACTCCATTCTCCAATGCCAGTCAATGTCAATCAGTTGCACGCTTCAACTGCTACGTGGAAGCCAAAAGCAACAAAAATTAAAAGTGGCTCTAAACCGGTACCAACTTTCGTTTGGATAAATCAGCACAACTCTTATTTGGCTCTGAGCGGCTGGCCTTTCAGAAATGAATCCAAGGCAATCAACTCAGCACTGTACGGTTACTTGCAAACTTTATTAAGTAGTCACTCTTGGCGCCGTCAACCTCATTGGTCTGCAGACCGTTTGCGAGCAACAGCGATCAAAATGGTCTGAATATTCCCCAAAGTCACCATTATCGAGTAGCGCTCAGTGCCGTCCGAAGCTCGAGGCCAATTCCACATGTTGTTTTAATTGTAAGTATTTATACTATTGCCGTTACACTTATCTAACGTCTGGTTTTATTCCTTTAATTCCATTTCAGTACAGCTACTTTCGCAATATTTTTTGTAGAATACGTAGCGAAGGATTCTCGTACTTTTTCCTAGATTTCAGGTTCTAGCTTCATTGTTTTGCTGTTGCTGAGGCTTTTAATGGCGGGAACTGAACGATTTAGGTACTTAGAGATATAGTTCAAAAAGTACGCTCTTACCTCTTTTTCTATGGACGGTGTGAATGGAAGAAGAACCTCCACCAGTTGGAGCCTGCGGCAAAAGCCACACGTTCCATCTTTATAAATAAACAGGCTCCCCTCTTTTTCCTTTCCTCAGTGACGATCTCTCCTATGACGGGCTTTTTACATTGGCACGGTGGTAAGGGCAATCCGTAAACAGTAGTTTCCGATCATTCATAGGATACTAGAACGTTAAAGGGTAGAATATAGTTAGAAGATTAAAGCTGACAAAAGTCTCTTTACGCAACCAGACACGGACAACCGTGTTTCCCTTTACTGCTAATCATCTACTTCATCTCTCTCTTGTTTCGAAGTAGAGTCCAATACGCTCCAATAGTTAGCCTAAGTAAAAATATTATGACTACTAAAACGTTTAGAAGCATTTATTCGAATGTGAGGGCCGACGCAAGTATGGCTTACGGCCACACATGCACACTCCCTCCACTGTCGGAGGTTCCCTGATGCGAAAGAACATCTTCACCAAGAAGATCAATGACAAGGAGGAAAATACCGTGCGGTAGCATCACCTACGTACCAGGGTATGTAACCCTTGTATTAGAACCCAAGACCTCCTATTTGGCACTTGCCAGGTGGCTTGTTCCATATAAACACCAGTCGGTCAACTCCCAGTGAGAACTGACCTGCGACGACAAACGCAGGGGCGGATGTGCTAAGTTGTTGCCCCACCACGGGTACCGCAAAATTGAGGGGTCCGCCTATTGTGGATAAGAGGGGCTTTCCGGATTCTGTGCAGTAACCCTCCGTTCTTGCTTTTGTTTGCACCGGAAACCAAGAACCGAGACCGAAAGCGGATAACATTCTAGTACTTATGCAAAGTACCTCATCGATGAGGATATACGACTATGCCATGTATTGTCGCACATGGTGCAAACTAAAGCGGTAATGCAAGTTGATATTCCGATACAGTATCCAGTATTGCGCTGCAATAGGTGCAATCAAGCCAATGATATACAATCGAAGACCGAGTGCGAGTAAAGCATTATTCCGGAAACGAGTAGATCATGAAGTGGCAGACCGAGATCGCAAACTCGCAACCATGTACAGAGCGTATAAAGCTGCGAACATGACCGAAAGCGGGTAGACCAAACATAAACCAACTGTGTTATGACCACAATAGCAGACCGAAAGGGGCTATGCAGAAACGCAGTTTTCCAAGCGTATAGTGTATTGCCCAGGGGTGATAAGCCACTATGCTGTAGCAATAACATTCCGAATCGCGGTAGAGTCAGTTATGTGGGTTAAATGATCAGCAAAGTTCTGACAACTTCTGATAAAACCGATATCGGAAATCTGTCCCAAGCGGTATCCTTCGGGTGCAATCGCGATGTCAATCATCAACCTCTTCTCCGGTGGTCGGGATTCTTACGGATGATGTCATACAAAGATTTTGAGTCCATAAGTAGACAAACCGGTAACGGGCTGCAGTTGAGTAGGAATCCGAGTTCGCCCGAAAGCGTGTACGGGACATTAAACATGTGCGCAAACGCCAATATCTCAGTTGCTAGAACCGAACGAGTGACACGACGAGCCTCACAAGACTTGAAGCTCAGAGGAATTGCTGTTCCGTAACAGCCAGAGAGGAACAAATTGTACCATAGCTGGGAAGATAAGTGCGAATGCTTGGCAAAATACGCGTCTGAAACTGCAAGAAGGCGGATAGATTCAACATCCATAGACTGAAACGGGAAGGATTTCTGATTGGACTTGACGTATTCAATCGTCTTGTTGGCTTGGTCGATTATCCAAATGCGGTCTCTCTCAAATCGTTCCGTTGTCAATTGGGTGAATTGAGATACCTGATAGAGGATATCAATCCGTGAGTGGGCGAGCCATGCAAGCGTCATCCGAGCGGACGCAAAGTTTGCATTTGTACTGTCAGCGGCAATCGGTGCCATCTTTTTGACATATTGTCGTTGACTGATCTGCATATTTTCCGTGTGTTCACGCTCAATCCTAAAGCTAGTGAAGGTACAAGGTGAGTCGCAGTCAGGTTTGGTATCAAACATCTCTTGAGTTCGGTGGCATTGTTCACGAAACTCTTTCGTTCCCGCGGGGAGTAGTTCATCAACATAAGAACCAGAGAGTCCTTCAAGGTTACCGTCGCGGACTAGGTAGTAGAGCGCTGGGTCAGAACGTAAAGCTTTCACTCTTAGATTCGAGCTGTAGAGCTTGTCCATTGTAGGAAACCAAATGTCTCCTAATTAACGACTCCGTATAACGGTTTCAAAAGCTGCAAGATTGTTGCACCTCAATTTCAGATTCCGGAGCGAGCTCAACGATTTACAAATCACGAAAGAGTGGTTCTATCGACTGAAAGTAGGGTTGCTTTATTTCATTGGTCCATACGTCAAAACTGGGAAGAGGGGGTATTGCAAGAATGATCCTAACTTATTGCGGTTGAAGAGTCTGGCTATAATGAGCCATGAGATGCTTCATCCAATTGCGGGGTTCTCCGATCACATATCAGGCTTTAAACGTCTGTTGTCCGTCGTCAATCGACTTTATTGTCTACAAAAAACTCTTGGGTATCACATTTACTTTAAGTGCGATGTCCTGCTTAAAGATAACCTTAAAACTACGACGTTGAAACAGGGCACACAGTTCGGCCTTCTTTGATTCCGTCATTTGTGCGGGGATCACCAGCACTGAGTATCTCATTCATATAAATGTCGTCTGAATCGGAACAATACTTGGCTAGTCCATGGATTATATCCCAAATATGGGTGTGAGATACGTCCGATGTGGACACATAGGGCTTCACCTGAGCAAAGTTGAATGTGCTCAGATCCGAGTCAGGTGATGTACGCACGTACACGAGCTTGGCGGCGTTTTCCAAGGCAGTCACTTTCTAAGAACCCATTATTCCTCAATATGGGTAGCTATGACCTTCTCTCTCCAAGCGAAGACTCTTTCGCCGGATTTGTAAGCGACTTCGGCCGGCAGTGGAACATTATAACGCAAAGCGCGTTGAACGCGAAGCTTTTCCATGTGCTGCTCCATCTCCCTCCTTGCGGTACTAGCCTGTTTGGTTCTCTCGTCAAAGGGGGTCCTAGATTGTAACTCTTCACCGATCATACAGAGTGAGGGAAATTCACCAAATAACAGCACGGGCGGAACTAAACATTCCGGGCATAAGGTATGGTTCATCGCATAGACAGAGAATGCGAGGAGGGTGCTGGGTTCTATATTTGGGGATACAGTCTTCAGCTTTCTGAAGGTCTCTGCAGCAGATTGTGGGAGCCTTCTCTTATTCCCATAGAAGAATGAGATTCGATGCCAGTGTTAGAATTAGTTATTATTTACCTTTCTTTGAGTATATTTGGCTCTAGCATCAGTTTTAACTTGCACAAACCTGCTAGTTTTGTTCTACTCGATCTGCTGAAGAAATCGGGTACCCATTTGCTATTTCAAACTGGCCTCAAAGCCGAGTTTACATCTTCGTGACACCCTGTCAGTATGACATGACAACATGTTCATGTCAAAAAAGGCTTGGTTGACCACGTGGAAATATTGGCTGTAAAGTACACGTTGCCTACTACTCACAACGTTGACAGACACTTCACACGGTACAGCAGGGATCGAACGGTCATGGAAGATTCCCGAGGCAGTCGTGCCAAGTCATCACTGGCACACTGGGTTCATGCCAGATCATCAATACCTTGTCTGGTGACAAGTCATCAGCATTGATGGAATTTGCGAATTCATCAAACAACTAGATCTGGCACTGAACCCGGTCAGGCAGTCGCGTACGGCGGTCAGCACGAACACCAAGCATCATACCGTTTAACTTGGACGAATTCTCATCGACTAGTGGCACTGATAGAACTAGACTAGAAACTCTATATAAACCCTGATGAATGTTCCGAGCTTCTAACTCGGATCATTACGAACGACTTCCAACCAATTCAACCACTGCACCTCTGTTCCTAACAACCATTGCGTACAACGTCAATTTTCGAGGCCTTCGCATGCGAGATAAAGTTGTTCTCAAAAGCAAAACCTTGATCCACCTTAATCCGATTCGGTATGCCAATGTAGATAAGTATCCATTACTCAACTATACATATCCAGATTGTCTTAGTAGATACATCGAACTAAAAGCTAGCGGGAGAAAGGAGGTCTTTGCATCCACCATATGGATTACGGGCTGCTCTTTAAGAAAAATTATGTAAACAATGATCTCTTCATTGAAAAGTATGTTCTCTGTAAAGAGTGAGACGTTAAAAAAAGTCGGTCCAGTCTGGATCCGTTGGCATGGGTCACACGCACGACTTCTTGCTTCGAGCTGCTTTTGCGTCTCAAGGGTCGTGTCTTCTGGACGGGCTTTCTTCAGTAGGCTGTAGAGCTTTTCTGAAGACGGATGGAAGAACTGACCATGAAGCTTAGATAGCCACTTGGTAGCGAACACTGTCAGGACCAGGACCGAGTATTGGGCATAGAGATGTTCATCGAACCGAGTTAGCAGAAAATGTAAATCATCAATGGCATAATAGTTATAGTCATCATCTACGAGGCTCCTGTTAACAAGCCTATTGGTGACCTTACAAGGTGTTAACGATTGTTGTTCAAGCACGTCCATTCCCATTAGTGCCGAAATATCTGCTGAGATAACATCGAATAGAACCGGTATGGTTGGAATTCCGGGTGTTGTTTCTAGAGGAATCATGAATCTTCCCAAATATTCTTGAACAGAATCCATGAAGTGGAGCTTGCGGTTTGATCTAAAGAATTTAAGGCGTTTCGCCATACGTTTATAGACTCTACGGGGTTTCCTTAGTACCGATGAAGAATCGTGGTGAGCCAATGTTAACACAAAAGCCAGGGTGGAATCCTTTCTCAGTCGGCTTGGTGAACAACGAACTGTAGATTGGAGCAAGGTCAATGACTTCTATCCACTGTCGGTTCTGCTTGAATCGTCTGCGCCTGGAGATGGTACTGCAATGTGCAGCTACCTTGGTGGGATGTCTAGGAGTGAGCGCCTCTTCTAGGCATCCTGGCGAAAATTCGAACGGTTCTCGAAGCGAACTTGCTTCTTTGAAATGATATTAACCAGGATGGGTGAAGAGAGTGACGAAATAAGGTTAGTCAGGATCGCCCTTTCATTTATTTGGATCGTGGTAACGTCGTCTGTAATCGGTTTTTCATCCGTTAGGTGATAATTTTACGTCAAAGCATAGAGCGTCTGTAGGTCTGTTACTTCATGATCGTCCGATTCGTAATCAATTGAAGCCACATCTTCCTTGAGGGAGTTCAAGACCTCTGACAAGACGTGGACACCTAGCGTATCCTGCTTGAGGGATTGCATAACTCCGTTCCGTAGACGGGTGAAACAAGAGCCAGTCGTGTGATCACGGGCAAGGTGACCTTCACTTCCACAATTGTGGCATTTCATACGCTTGCCATCTTTCCCGAATGGGTTCCTTTTCAGTGGCTGCATCCGAGAAAGGTTAGAAAAGCGGCTACGGGGTACTTCGTACTGCTGTAAGAACGTGCCCAAAGCGGTCGAAGAAGCCCATTCCACACAAAAGATTCCCTTCTCCTCTTCGAGTTGTATCTGTTCCCAAAAGGTTATGACAAAGTTTTTGAAGTTAAATCAAGCGGTAGTCATGTGGGAGCCGAGCGTCTCGGCCCAGGACTCGGTGATCACTGGCATGCGCAGGAAGCACTTCCTATATTCGTCCGATTGGAACTGAGGCGGTGCCTGAGGAGTAAGAATGTTAATCTTATCTAAGAGGTGGGTACGACCTGAGTCCGAACCGGTAACATCTTTCTCCTACATCACCTGATTGATGCTGATGGGTTCCAGCTCGGCCTGCGCAGACAGTTGACGATTGTTGTTATTTCACTCGTTCAAAATGGCCCTAACAATTTCTTAAAAAGGCATGTCCGGAGCAGTGTCCTCGAAGAAGTACTCCCAACCGGGTCCACCAAAAACATTCATGAAGAATTTCTGGCGTTGCTCATGAGAGAGCTCGAACTGATGAGAGCATACCTCATAGTAACGAAGGGTATATCGGATGGATTTTGCATTCCAACCAGTAAATTTCATATCTTTGAAGTACGGGGCGACCGAAGTGGCCTTCTTCGAGGTATCCCTTGTACAGTACATGGGTGAAATCGAAGTGGATTGTTGTCCACATGGGGGAAGATTACCGTGGAGAATATTCTGACCGGCCACTGCACTCACGTTCTCAGTATGTCCACTCCGACTAATCGGTGCCTCCGACTGCGGCGAACAGTCGATCTGGACATAGAAACTTTGTGGTGGTTGGAGCGGTGAGAAATGATCTGTACCGGGTGGCTATGCTTAAGATGGATTCGCGGTTCGAATTTTTTTGTACGCGTCAACCATCTCAAGAATCTTGTTCTTGTCATTACCATATGCGGCACATACCCAAAAAAAAGACATAAGGCTCCTGCTTGCCCGATCAGTCAGTGACAGGGCATTAGGGATAACGTCCGAAATAGGAAAGGCGTTGAAGAACCGTGCGGTTTCATGCAATTGGACGATTGCATAAACTTTGTGACGGACTGTTTCTCGGTTTAAGACAAGAATCGGTGCCATGAGAGACGATTCGATGTCCGATTCCACTGTCTGCAAATCATGAAAACCATTTGCGAGAAAAACTTTCAACAAGTATTTCGAAAGGTCCGAAACGGCGTGCGAAATGTAGTTTTGAGCGTTAAACTTATCCAAGTCCTTCACTAGAGCAAAAGGTTCCGAGCAAGGCGCCTCTGCAGACCCGCCGGACATGTTTGTATTAGTACGAAGAAATCAAATCCGGATTCACAGCCTTTTAATGACTGGCTCCTTCTTTCGGGCACGGAGATAAGCGCAATCCATACACGGTAGTTCGGGCACGGAGATAAGCGCAATCCGTACAGGGTAGTTTCCGAGCGGTTATACGATTCTAGAGCCTTACAAGGTAGAATACACTTAGAATTAAAGAGCTGATAACAGCCCCAGTACGCAGCCGGACACAGACAACTGTTGTTTCCTTCACTGCTTCTTCTACTCTGTCTATCTCTTGTTCCGAACCAGAGTCCGATACGGTCCAGTAGTTAGCCTAAGTGAAATTATTCGGACTACCGAAACGGTCAAAAACATCTATTCGAACTGGAGCGCCAACACAAGTCTGGCTTACAGTCACACATGCCCACTCAAAGGATAAAAAGGAGGGCAACAGCAGCACTAAGCTACGATAAGCAACGCCTAAAGTCTTGAGATTTTGATTGGAGACTTGCTTCCTGCCTGCTGACAACACATGAAGAGTGGCGTCGCCGAAACCATTGTGAATGGATCCACGTTGGCCACCAGTTGGAACTTGGAATACATTCCCTTCGTTCCAACTAAAGGCAAGAAATAAATGACCTCCCTGATGTGCCCACCCCTCAAGGTCGGAGGGGAGAAAAGTAGTTAAATCCAACTCCGCTACATGGTAGCATCACTGCCAAACCACCAGCTGCACACCTTCCAGGCTTCCTTCGCGCGCGCTGCCCCACACCAACCCCCTCTGCCCACGTGGCCACACACCCACCCCCTTAGCTTGCGCTTCCGCATACCCACCCCGTCTGCCTGCGCTGCCGCACACCCACCCCCTCGGCCCACGCAGCCACACAACTTCCCCGACTGCCGCGCCGTTGCACCCACAACCCCTGAAGACCTTGTTTGGTTCCCCTGCTGCCGCGCCTCCGCACCCCTCCCCCCTACTGAGGACCTTGTATGGATCTCTGGCTGCTGCGCCGCCGCACCTCACCCCGTCGCCTACTCCACAACTTGTTTGGTTCCCCGGTGGTCGCCGCCGCCCAGCCCCCTCAAGTGCACGTACTACTTGGTTGCCGTGTTGTTGCCGTCCAACCCGTGCACATACTACTTGTCTGCCCTATTGTTGCTGCCCCCCTTCTCTGGCGCACATACTACTTGGGTGCCTTGTTTTCGCCGCCGAATTCCCCCCCCAGCGCACATACTACTTAGTTTCCGCGCTGTAGCTGCCATTTTCCCTTCCCGCCCGCACACTACTCGGTCGTCGATTCGTACCCCCCCGTATCCGGCTTTGTGTAAGGGAGTTCGCACTAGAAGCTCCTTGAAAGCCGCCTTGTCGTTGAACAACCTTTGCCCCTGGCGTCCGGTCTGGACTGATCACCTGAAGCTTCTAGTGGCGACTCATTGCAGTTACTGCACGCTTTGCATAGTGGTCTTCAACGTTGGATTACGAGTACCGAAGGCGAACTGGGAATTGCAAAGTCCTGAATAAGACCTCGCGGGTTCATTACCCTGCAAGGGAAGTTGAACATAAAATGAGCCAATTTGTAAGTCCTGAATAAGGCTTCCGCCGCTATTACCCCCTTAGGGAAGTTAGCACTTTGCTGAGCTAAGGTTCGAAAGCCGAATACCGGTTGGGAATCGACTGGGGACTTGCACTAAACCTGCGGGTAGCGCACTTGCCCTATAACTTGCTCAGCTGGAGACAGTGTAGCTTCTCGTACGTGGACATGTCTTGTCGCTTTGTCTGGGCCTTATTGAGGACAAACACGTCTTACGGAGCACGATCGCCACGCAGGTAGCGTAAGGGAATTAGAGGAGGCCAACTGGTGAACATATATCTTGCTGTTAGTAACTTCTCCTGGACATTCCGTAACTTACACGCACCCTCGTTCTGGATTGCGCAGAGCTTGGACAGGCCGCTAAACTCGCATCTCACCTAGAGAGTCTTACTCGGAGCCATACTTCTGAACTCTAGGAAACCGGAGATAGCATCTCTTGCCAGTGAACCCGGCTACGAAAAAGTAGTAGAAGGATCTCTAGACCGGTCGGGGACCAGTGAAGAATCCTTTCTGTCAATCTCCCTTCTTCTCGCGTTGAGTCGTACTCCGAGATGGACTCTGAGACTCAAAATGAAAATAAACGTACAATCCGTCTAAAAGAGGGCGCTGATTATTACTCTTGGCGCAGATACATTAGGGATATCATGCACTCCCTACAATCATTATTCGTTCTGACGGAACCTCGTCCAACTGAGGGTTCCACTGTAGCTCGAAAGAGATGGGATGAGGCCGATCGAAAAACAAGATCGGCCATCGTCCAGAACCTTGGCACGCAACCAATCGTCGTAGTCTCCAAAGTACTAGAACTAAAACACTGTTCTGCTATGGAGGTATGCAATAAACTGGAGTCCAACTACAAGAAGGACAACATACAGGTAAAGTTGACCCTTCCCCAAAAGCTAAGCATCCTGACATTCAAGAATGGTGACAACATACAGGGACATTTGCTAAATCTGGACACAACCTACTCAGAACTTGCTAGACTGAGTGACCCATTCACCGACAAGGAGGAAACCGCGACTCTGCTTCGCACCTTTCCGTACTCATTAATGGCCATCACACTGTTGGCCGATGCAACCAACATGGAATACGATCAAATAGTTTCGCTTGCGCGATCTGAAATGAACCGACGTATTTACTGGACTTCTACATCTACAACTAAGATCACAGAGACTAAGAAAGATGGCTGTCACCCTTACCCTGCTGCGAAAAAATATACAACCCGACGCAAGCATCATGCAAAAGGGAATAAAAAGGGAGTCGTTTGTTGTAATTTTGGAGGCATTGGCCACATCAGGGCCAAATGTTGCCGCAAGAAGAACAATAACCAACAACAGCCCAACAATAACAGCTCCAATAAATGTTAAAACAAAGGGGAAGGACGTAAAAACAATTGAGCTTGGGACTCAAAAATGTTTCTCAACCCCAACAACCAAGGAAGGCCAAACGCTAATGGCAACCATGGCGACAGAAACAGGAACCACCACTGCAGACTCATAGCAATGGTTAATGCCAGTCTCCATCGAGAAAACGTAACCCCACCATGGCTAGACTCTGGGACCAGTCATGTTTTCATCAAGGACAAGCTGTTGTTCTGGGAATATCACCAAACACCTCCGCAAACAGCAAACAATTGCGACCACCAGTCAGAGATCGTCGGGTGTGGAAAAATAAAGCTACCTTTCGGAAACGGACTTATGTTACCGGTCAAAAATACCCCAACCTTCGACTCTAACTTGGTACCCTTATCCGTCCTGGCGACGTATGTCGAGGTATAATTCTCAAACTGCTTCATAATTAGAGACGGCATAACGGGAAAAGTCATACAACAATCCACTCCAAGGGATGAATTCTATCCCCTACCAAGCCCTCTACCACCACCACAGGTACAAGCCGCGGCACATGCACCTGTCAATAGAACCAAGGATTGGCATCGGAAACTCGGACACCCTGGCCGAGATAAACTCTTGACATGCATTGAATTGTGTCAAGACGTACCCGAATTCTCCCCAGACGACGTCAGCAATGTCATATGCCCTTCGTGTATTGACGCCGGTACCAAGCGTGCCCCTCTTTGGCAATCACACTCTGTGGTGCAGAGAATAATTGATTTAACGCACACCAATCTCAACGGTGCCATTAACCCGACCGGTTTACAAGGATCCAAGTATATGAAAGTACTCATTGATAACTACACGAGGGCAAGCTCAATATAATTTTTAAGGAAAAAGACGCAGTTCTTTGAATCTGTCCGCTGGTACAAGGCTCGCGCGGACAAAGCACTACCTCCTAACCTAATGTACCGCGTTCGCCTTGACGGGGCGGGTGAGAATAGGTCCGACGGCTTTCTCTGATACGTGATGGAGAATGATATAGTACTAAAGTTCACCCCACAGTACGCACACCAATCCAACGGCGTAGCAGAGAAAGTCATCCAAGACTTGTGGAAGGTGGCTAGAAATTCCTGTTCGCCTCCAAGCTACCGCATGAAATTTGGGAGGAAGGCATCTCTCACGAAAACTACCTAAGATATCGCCTACCAAATCATCGAGCAGGAATGAAGGTTCCTTACACATTATGAGTGGGACGAGAACCGGACTTCACAAACTTACTGAAGTTCGGGTAAGAAGGCCACGGCTTCATACACAGACCTGATGCCGCTGCGAATAAGAAGTTACTACAGCGCGCTATTTCCTAACACTTCGCGGGAATGCAGAGCCTGCAGACACTGTACAGGATATACATCCCATCCTTGGGAAAAGTAATAAATGGCCACAAAGCAGATTGACCTTATGGACTTTTCGTCTCTCAGACGATACGAAGCCGAGAAAATCATGAGTGAGAATGATGAAGATCATCTAGATGCTTCTCTTGCTCATTGCATCGTCACACGCTCACAATCCACAGACTTTGATGATGATGGAAGAGTCCCCAAGAGCTTTGAAGAAGCTAGATTGATGCCAGAATGGGCAGAAGCCATCGACAGGGAGTAGTATGCATTTGCTTAGGGAGGCACTTGGAAGCTGGTTGATAAAAAACCCAACATGAAACCCTTGCCATTCCTATGGAGGTTCTTAGCAAGCTTATTATACTCCGACCCTCCGCGCATTCTTCCAAAAGGCCCGTTGCGTAGCATGGGGCAACTTGCAGCGTCTGTACTTGGATTACGACACAGACAAATTGTACGCCCTATTTGCCCGACTTAAAACCATTTGTCGTTTGTTGGTAAAGGCTATAGCTCAAGGCCTGCTACTAGAGACAGTTGATATAAGCAATTCATACCTGTACAGGGATCAATACGAGCCTTCAATCATGGAAAAACCCCAACAACGCTTCTGGATCATCATTTGTTCCTGGCAAGGTATGCTTGCTTCTAAAGTCAATATACGGCACAAAACTGGCCGGAAAAATATGGGGATCCCTGATGCACAAGGAACTATTGCGCTTGGGATTTAAGCGGTCTAGCGCATACAGCCGACTATATACATACAAGTCCAACAGTGGAACCTTGACCATCGTAGTGGTCGTTGTTGACCTACTGACATCGTCTCACTCCCGATCTCTTCTGGAAGACTTCAATTCAGATATGCAGAAGCTCTTCAAGGTTAAGGTTCTTGGAAATGCAAAACATTTTGTGGCCTTGGACATAATGAGAGACAAGAACGGTTTAAAGGTACAACAAAGCAGATATATTGACAAGATGCTGCTAAGAAATGGTCCAGCCAGCTACAAAGTTTCACAGACTTCATTAGAGTCCTTATGTGACATCGCCGCACATCGAGAGAACGAACGGTATGTTCCATCTGGAGTACATGGCCGCTACCGGAAATTGGTAGGACCTTTGATGTACTTGGAGGTCTCATCGAGGACATACATCATGTTTGCCGCTTCAATGCTGGGAAGGCAGGTCCATGAAGCATTCAAGAGGCACCTTGGGCTAGCGACAAGAGTACTGAGATACTTGAAGGGCACAAAGGGTCCTTCCTTGTTCTTTCCCGCTAGTACTACAGCACCAATGGAGGTGTTCTGTGACGCAGATATAACTGGTTGTTGCCAGACGAGAAAGTTTACGGCTGGATACTTAATAAAGTTGAACGAATTACGTGTCATGTTGACGACCAAAAAAGCAAAGCATTGTTGCACTGTGGTCTAGAGAGGCAGAATATATTGCAATACCATATTGTAGAAAAAAGGTAACTTGTTTGTGTAGAACCTACTGAGAATTGCGCAACGAAACAGTCCTGGAGGATGAAATTCAAATGTACCCCATCTTAGTAGGAACGGACAGTTCGAATGCTATGTCAATCTGAAGAATCCAACGGTCTCGGAAAGGAACAAGCATATTCCTTTGAAATATCACCACATGAAAAACCTGCTAGAGACCAAGGTAATTGACGTGAATTCAATGAGGTCTGAAGTGCAAGTTGCTGACATAGTTACGATGCCTGTGATCTTTGAAACGCTCAAAAGACTGAAGTTGCTTTGTGACTTAATTTAACATCATCACTACCTTGTAAGTATCATATCACAAACCTTGCTTCATTTCGATCATCTCTGTTTTCAAAATAAGTATATTGGAATTATTGCGTCAAGTATTATACGTAGTAAGAGTATCGTACGTTTACCGAGACTACAGATTTTTCGTATAAGGTTTTGCTGTGGTATAGGTTTTTAACGGTGGTTACTAATCGTAGAAGTCACAATCTGCGCTGAGTGACTTGATGGCGAGGTACGGTGTGAATGGAGCCACGCAGGCTACCAGTTGGAACGTGGAACACAGTCCCCTCGTTCGAACTGGGGGCAACAAGTAAATGACCTCCCTGATCTGCCCTGCCCGCAAGGTTGGAGGGGGGGACAGGGATTCAAATCCAACCCCGCTACAACCATGACATGTTTTTGTAACTGAACAGCAAATAGCACAGTAATTCATATTTGTGCAGGTTGCGTCGCGCCCCCGTTCAGGGTAACAGCAGTACCGCTGGCGGTGTTTGTATTGGGGGCGTAGACATGTTTCGCAGTGCGCAGGGTCTGGGAGAGGGGAAAGAGATGCAGTGAGAAGTCCTTTTTCTGTTCACTGCTCTCCACATTTGGCAATCCTTGCCAAGCACGTTTGATTTTATTGGAGCTACCATTGGCAACCCTCGTAGCAGCATGAGCTGCACGCGGTCTCGTCAGCATACGTAGTGCAGCTGACATCCGTAGTGCAACAGCTCTATCTGACACGGCACGGTGGAACGTGTGGCCATTACAGCCAGTTATACGGTGTGGCTGTGAGAGGCCACCACTGTTGATGGAGCCACGCCAGCCACCAGTTGGAACGTGGAATACAATCCCCTCATTCCAACTGGAGGAAATAAACAAATGACCTCCCTGATCTGCCTAATCTAATTCGGAGTGCGTCACGAGTGCAAGTCCAGAGAGTAGCTGGGATACTGACTTCGCTTGGTGGCAAAGGCGAGAAATAGCAGGCCCAAATTCCCCGTCCAGAGGTTTTCGTCTGACGAAAAACGTCCAAGGACCACTCGGGCCAAGTTTATTCGAGCAGCGCGAGCTCCGTGAGATCAGTAGCCGGCAAAGGTGCTGTGCGCAGCCAACAATGCAGGGCCTTGCAAAACAGCTTTGCACACTGCCCTCTCCGCAAGGTCGAAGGGGGGGACAGGGAGTGAAATCCATCCCCGCTACAATGGGGCTTTCCAAACACGGACAAAACGACACTTGGCAGACTTGGAGATGTCCTTGCCAAATGTTGGCCACTGACGTCTGTCAGAAAATATGAGTACACGAATCTCCCTAGATTACAAATGGCTATACCTTAATCAAAGTTTCATGGCCATTTGTGCGCTAGGGAGACCATGGAGTCTCGTTCAAGACTTCTCTCTTCGTCAACCTGCTCAGAAGCGTACACAGTATTCTTTTCTTTTCGGACTTTGAGACAGCTAACTATTTACCGTTATAACGTTCACAGATTACAAGATATAATGAGCGAAGTGGATGAAATCTGCGAGACCGGAAAACATTCTCGAAAAGGAAGACTCAACTATAGCGTCGATGATGTTGAGTATCTGTTGGACTTAGTGGCAGACGTAGAACCCTTGGGTAGGAATCATTGGGCAGTTGTAGCCGAACATTTCAAACAGTGGGCAGAGACTAAGGAAAGGCCTCAAAGAACATTGGAAACTCTGAAAGACCAGTTTGATAAACTTGCATATACCAGGAAGAAAACAGGAGACCCCGCCATCAAGCCAGAAGTGCGTCGTGCGAAGCGGATATATCAGGATATTCAGGCCAAAGCGCAAGCAACGCTCTTGGTAATGACAACGAAAACCTTGCGCCGTCACACGAGCAGATGCAGTGAGCCGTACATACGGCAGGAGTGCAAGGCCAATGACGAGAGAGAAGAATGTCGGATGACGGTCGCCTTCCATTAGCCAAGCGTATGCAGGTTGATATTGGAATGCATATGGAAATCATGACTATCACAATGATAGAGGTTGCCGGTTGTGTTATGCACGCGGTTAATGATGAGTCCAGTGTCGTACCACTGCCAATGATCAAGGAATTTATACAGAAAGAAACATCAAAGGCGCTGCGCAGCGCATTCAGAGATTTAATACTACCAGCAAATCGTGTTGGAACTATTTCACGCACGGAACCCCTTCCGAGTATCGAAGAGATGCTGAAAACCTCCAATGATGAGAACGAATTTATCGATGGGTCTGGCAGGAACATGTAGATCCCCCAATAACCACCTTGCACGGTAAATGAGGAGATGACTTGCCTGTTACTGGGTATATAATTCGTGTATGTACTTCTCCCCTTCACACGCTGCCTTACAGAGTGCTTTCCAACGCCCTCACCTTCCTCGCACCATTCGTCACGCCACCCGTAACTTTAAAATCGTTCATATCTTCCAAGTGCATTCCATCAATCCCCACCGACCGTCACAACCTTCACAGCCATGCTCGAAGACGCCTCATAACTTCAAGCTCCCGCAAAAAACCGTCTATGCGTTCTGACTGAGAGCCTCACAGCAGCACCTACGATGTGATCATAATAGGTTCAGGTTTCGGAGGTCTTTGCGCCGTTGCAGTACGCACCGCATACGTTCATTTACCCTTGCTGCTAGAATCGCACTAAAGCCCTGGCGGCGTAGCACAAGGTTTCACAGTAAAAGCAGCCTAAAGAGATTTTCACTTCGACACAGGTCCGTCATTCTTCTGCGCATGGGATACACCCCGTTCGTTGAATTCCCTGAAACAGGCTCTTGATGTTGTAGCTGAACATGTTCCATCCGTTTCATATCCGTCTTTCTGTATTGTTGACTTCGAAATTGGTACCTGTTACCGTTTCTGAGAACGGGGACCGAACTTTGCGGAGCGTTCGACGACTTGCGGGAGCTGAGGCGGCGCATCAGTTGCGACAGTTTGCCATGTTATGAGGGATATGGATGTACCGGCAATTGCTTTATGTGGCGATTGGAAACCTTTTCCAATACTTTTCAGACCATGGGCAATGAACACGCTTTCTCTCTTGCCGTATGTTGGTAGTCTTACGCGCCCTGTTGGTGATATTCTCCAACGGATGAAGTTTACACACCCATGTGGAAAAATTATTTTGTATACGGAAGCGTTTTTGTTGTTGGAGTTGAAAACTGATGGTACCATCACAGCTAAAATTGCTTTCATGGTTGGAGAACGTTGTAAACCTCGCGCAATGCAGTTTCCAGTACGTGGAGCTTCTGCCATTGTCGATGCTGTTGTCAGAAGCATTCAACAAAAAGGGGGTATCACTCGCTTGAAGAGTCATGTGCAACGCATTTTGGTGGAAGATGGAGTGGCGGTGGGAGTGGACCTCAAATCTGAGGAACGAATGTTGCAAAGCATTTGTTTTCGAACGCATCCTTATGTGATACCATTAATTATTTGTTGCCTACAGAAGCGGTTCCGTCAGCGTATCGACGAAAAGCGCTTCAAACCCCGTTAGTAGAGTCTTTTGTCCACGCTTTTATGGCCATCCTAGCTGAGGGCCTTGACGATATCATCGGATGCCATGCTGTGATTATGGACTCTGATAAGGATATTGCTTTACCTGGTAATACCGTTATGAAAGCATACCCACCGTGTGGAGCCCTGATCTTGCGCCCGAAGGATGGCATTTCGTGCACTGCTACGCACTGGAAGACTACGACAAGTGCACGTCCTTGCGTAAAAACCGAGAACAGTATGAAGCCGCGAAAAAGAGAGCAGCCGAGCCGCTGTTCACCGCTGTTCGTCACATCATTCCAGATCTAAACGAGCGTCTACGGCACCACGATGCCTTCGTCAAACGTGGTAGCCCACTTACTCATGACAGATTCAACAGACGGTACAAAGGCACGTATGGAGCTGCTATAGCCACCGACAAAGACGAGTTTGAATGTCCTGGTGACATTCCCATCAAGATAATCAAGCGATGCAGTGATTCTACTTTTCCCTGCAGTCACCCCGATTCTGGGCCACGAGAACTGGCACGTTATTTGCCTCGATGCTGACGGGCAGAGCTGGAACTTTGGAGATTTTCACAGCGATAGAAGAACTTGGCGGCATTGTGTCGACACCATGAGCCCAAGCTGTGATGTGCTGTGCAAGGGTGCATGGGAGAAGGCGTCGGCGGGCATTAAAAACCGAATGATTGCAATGCTGAAAAGGGCTTTTGGAAGTGTCAGGGGATGGTCTGAGACAGACCTGCTCGTGCCTAACACTCATGCTTTGAGCGTTATTTCCCTTCTGTACATAGTACTGCCATGGGCTCTTGATGGTTGTATTGAAGCGCTCGGGACCTTGATCGATAACCCCAGAACACCAAACTTGGCCCGATTGGGAGCATGAGTGGCACTATGTGGAATACATCAAAGGTTGAGCCGCTCGAAAGAAGCTCAAATAGGATAATTTGCAAACCTTCTGTCTGACTATGCAGTGAAAATGCTATTGAATCCCAAGTTCCGCGAACGGGATAAGACACAGCTTGTTGAAGGAAGTGTATCTTGTATCATGTCCATGCCGGATGTCAAGGAAGCGGAACAGAATTTTAGCGCATGCTTTTGCCTTTGGTTGACTCATTATGTTCTTCAAAGAATCAGTCCCTGCATCAATCACCAGATAATTTCCTCCAGTTTCTTCTCAAAGGGCCCCCTGATGAGGTAACACGTATTATTTGCGGTTTTAAGTATTTTCAAACAGCATGCAACAAATTGCACGTCCAGTCGCAAAGAGATCATAGCCTGCACCTCTTCACGCCTTTTACCTCACGGCGTTGCCCTGAAAGGTGTTGAGGTCATTTGCCTGCTTTTCATTACCCTGCACTCCTTCTTTAACAAATCGAAGTTTCCAGCAGATAGCGTTAACGAAATGCGGGGCAGTGTTTTAATAGCAACCTGCAGAGACCTCGTTCATGCATTGAACGTGGACAACAAAGAAATATTCCGAAGGGTCACGATCGAACACGATTCTTACGAGGACCACCATAAAGTATTTAGAGAAGCACCATCTGCTCCAGAAGAGCGGTGTTATGACATTCTTTGCAGTTCTCGAATCGATCCACCTAACTCGCAACTCGCTAAGGCACGTGAAACTCTTCAAGACATCCGGATTTGTGGCTACGAGATTATTCGTGCCTCCATATTGTCTGCGGTCACGAGTTCTACGTTGCACCTCAAAGCGATACTCACCGCAATATGCACGGATTATCAATACATGCATCCTCTGCATCTTCTTATGCTGATCGTGCGTGTGCTGAATCTTATGCTCTCGTACACTATGACAGCCATTGATCCCTCATTTTTGCAACATGTCGCTCATTCCGACGTACCAAAGCTCTTGCATCGCACTAGAGATCAAATTGAAGCCTCTCTGCGGGGTGTGCAAACGTTTAATGAAACGGCATCTCTCGATGTACCTCATGACTGTGGAAGAGCCTGGTTGCGCACATCGGCGGAGAATTTGATAAGAGCTATGTTCCCACCTCGTGAGAAAGAAAGAGCGCAAACTCTCAGGCTGCAGAGTACTTTCCAGCACCCTTCCAAGTCCCTCTTCTTGGAGATGCTCTTTCGTCTTTATGGATTTCAACATGTAGTGTAGGGCAGGATTCGCTAGAGAAGGCTTCCTTGCAATTCTCACCCGACATGATATCCCATGCGGTTGAATTGGCTCCAAAGGACAACTTTTTGTTCTTCGGGCCATTGCTACAAGTGTCACTGAAAGCTGCTGTCCTGAACTTGGGCGACCCGTACTAGTCAGTTGATGCCACTGTTGGCTCGATGCTATTCATCATACGGAAATGGCCGGCCGAAAATGAGCGTCAGCTCCAAATTTGACTTGGCAGAGAAGTTCCGAGCAGTGATGCAGCAGGGGTCATTGCCGCAAATGAAATCGTAGGGGTTCGTGAACACGTCAAGTTAATTGAAAAGGTGTTTCTCCCACGTTCAGCATCAGTGGATCTCCTTTTATCCGCTCTTGCATGATACCAGTTTGTCTTCACGTCGCCGGGACAAACTGCACTCGAGTCTGAGTAAGCGTCGTTTTGCTCGTGGTCCCCACACTGCTGGAAGGGAAAACTACATACGCTTTACACTGATACTCTTCAACACCGCTTTACGTACAGAAAGGACACGACAAGCTGCTGCTATGTGCTGTAGTGGGTTGCGAGTATCTGAGCTCTGCCCTGGGCCAGCTTCGTTCATTGAGAACGTCACGACGTATGCATCTGGTATCAAAAGATCACCACACCTGGTCGTCTACCCAGACATTCTTCAGTTTATCTCATACCGCGTAAGCGCGCAATGGGGCGATCAATCATCTGGAAAAGTTTAGAATCCGATGAAGCGCCGTATTTCTCACCGCAAGCGTGCAAAATGCGCATAGTTTCTAGAGGTGAGAGTCTCTGTGCAAAATGCGCAGCTAATATCATTTCGTGGAAACCAGGCTAATTGAACATGTTCCAAGTGATAGACAGTACAAAGCTTCACAGTGATTCACACCAAGCGAACGAACTCTGGTTCGAAGTCTGAACTTCAAAGATATTCCCAGAGCATTTGCAGCGTTTTGCGTGCTACGAAAGCGACTTTCAGTTCTCAGTTTCGTTTTGGGTACATTCCCCAAGGCTTGTACACATAAAACTGATTGTCATTCCCGCCTTTCTCTAGGTCTCCAATTATTCGCATTGGTTTCGCCAAGTAGAATGGCTTTCGATGGAAATTGTGTGTTTCGCCGTCTGCTGTAAACCTGGCAATCTCCTCCGCACTTCCGCTCCAAGCAATTGCTCCAGAATGACTGTCAAGCATGATGACTTTGTGATTGAGCCCTTAGCCACCCATGTTATGGAGATATCGCATTACGTTTCCCTCCTTCATGTTGTCGAGTCCTGATCAAGAAAAAACGAGGTCCACTTTCGGCAAACCCTCCTTCCAGACCTTCCGTTTGATGTACTTTGCATCTAATATCATACGGAAGCGCTTCTGCACGGCCTGTAAGATTTTACTGTTTGTATCAAGGCAGTAGTACTTGAAGTTCTCGTTGTGCTCTGCGATAGTTTCCAAGAAATCAGAAATTCAATGAGAATGTGCTGGGCATGGAACATCAGCCATTGATCGTACGTCATACTGAGAGATACGCTTCTTGAGCATCATCATCAAACGGTCCACATCCTCACCAAACTGATTGGCAATGGCATCCAGGTTCTCTGATGTGTCAGTATTCTCAGATCTTTCGCTGTTGCTCTGATGATATTCAAGCTGTTTCCGAGCTTTAATACTGTCCCTGTCCAATGCACTGCAACGAATTTGTTCTTGTTCAGGTGCTTTGCTGGGGAAGTCTTCTGCAACCTCTTCCTGATGAGCCATATCATTAGCTAAACACGGACCTACTTTGGTTGTGGCCGATGGTGCGCGTTCGATAATTCATCAAATAGCAACACACGGCAATGATCCTATACCTTTTGCAGGTATTCGTTGGAAGCACTGTGGTCAGTCTCTGAAACGGCGCTTTGAGCGCATTTACTCCCCATTCGCCAGATTGTTTGTACGCGGGATACAGAATTTGAAGTACACAATCCACTGCTGCCATTTCCAAGGACTTGGAAGCTTGTCCAGCTTTATTCATCTTACGACAGCGGAGTATTTCTGCGTTGGTCACGTTTGGGGTGGTGGTGAACGCACTATCACCGAGATTTGCGTAGCCTGGTGGGGTCTCTTCGTCCGACAATCTTGGCCAGTAAAGCTCTGAAATTCCGGCCAGCTTACTATCATGCCATGACCAACGATAGTTCACTGCAGCATGAATATTTTCCCCAAAGAAGTTCCACACGAAAAGGTTGGTGACCTCGGTACTCTGCGTGTACTCTTCAAATTGTGCGTTTTGGAGGTTTGCATCATCATACTATGCACAACGAAATCTTCCACCATCTGCAACCCCAAACACATCCGTCAGGTACATCGCAATATTCGACTTCACTTTTGCGAGTCCTTGTAAAGAGCGCTTTATTTCAGTCACTGACGGCCATATTATTGTAGCATTTGGAACCGACCTTGAACTCAAACGCGCAAAAAGAACGGTAATTACATATCCAAGCCAGTCATTCACACTGCTTGGAACCATTCCGAACGTTGGACAAATTGTAAACATCCTATCGCTGGTTTTCAGATACAAAAGTGCTAAAACAAGTACGTCAAACGATCGCATACCGACGAACTTTTAGTTTACTTGGTTTGGTGTCCGGAGATTGGGCAAGTATTTGTGCGCGCATAGTTTTAATCAGGAAGAAGTTTGTTGAGGAAGTTAGATTTTTGTATATTGATGCCCACGATAAATTCAACATCGCGGCTGCATGATAACAGTTAATACCAATTATTGCTACTTCTGGTGTAAATTGCACTCCTAATTCCGTTTCTTGTGTATTTTAAGGCCTTAAAAATTGTTCAACGTGACGTTAGACAATATTTGGAATCTAGCAGCCTGATTGTGTATGCTAAGCACCAGTGGAACAATAAAAAAGCGTTCGAGGATTGTTCTTGTATTCTGCAACATGGGGGACACAATTCGTTAATTCGTTGGTTACGGTAATGTGGATGGTCATAGTGAAAGTGAGAATGATGAAAAGATCGATTGTGAGGAGTTAGGTTGCTGCTTGTATTCATAAAATGGGAGTATCTGTTGTGCAGTTCCTGTGGTGCAATCCCGGTGTGGGAAAGGCACCCAAGGCAGCTCGAAGCCTTGCTCTCTTGGAGAGGTAGGCCCAGCTGGGTAGAGCCCTCCGTGTCCCGTATGACGGGTGTAACTCCGTCGGGAGCCTGGATGTACCTCGGAGGTTTAGGGGTTAGAACGGGTCGGAACCACGGCTGGTACGGAAGTAGCCTGCGAGCAGGGGAACAAAAGAGGGAAAGGGACCACCCGACGGGGGCGTGCGGAAAGCGGGAACAGACCCCGGAGGGGGGTGCCGATACACACACACGAACACGCACCGCGCGGCGGTTAGGGGATATGAGGGGAAGAGATGGTCTCACGGTCTCACGACACACGTCGGTAATATCAATACCCAAAACTGGGGCGGAGATAGGGCCTGTACGGGCGGTCACACGACAACAATGAATACCACGAGTGGTCACAACCCACTGGGTACGACGAGCACGGTCTCCTCGGTGGTGCGAGTCGGGTGAAACTACCGGGCAAGCGGTGTACCTCCGCGAGGAGTTAGACACTTCGCATGGCGAATAGAGTCAGAGCCGAACTCTGCCTTCTTTTCTTGGTGAGCTCGCCGTCGTGCGGCCGACGCTCAAGTACTAGCTCAGTGCAGTACAGTAGGTAGTGCACTAGCCTAAGTAAAATTAACCCCTAAACTACACTAAAATAAGTAGCCATTTTGGGCCTCCTGGCCGAGGCTGTAGCCACGTGTCCACCACCCTTGCCAGGCAAGTACCACAAAATATGAATGTTCCCATAACCACCCTGGGTAACCCGACCGCTAATTAGCCCGGTAAACGGGGGCTAGAATTCATGCATCCCGCTTCATCGCTCGCACCGAGTACACCTCAGATATGAGTTTCACCATCGCCCGTACGCGGGAATGTATTGCACTACACATCCCCCTCCTTAAGCGCCGAAAACGAACGTGAGTATAGGCGGAGGAGATGAGGCGCGAGGGTATAAATAGTCCCGACAAGGGAATCGCCGAGATACCGGTCCCCCGTACCAACACGGTTACAACTGATCAACCCTCAGTACCTTCTTCAACAGACTCTGCGCCCCTCTCTGCTATGACCAACACTCCGTTTTCGAACAACCCGCCTGCGGGCGCCCCGCAGGGGACTTCCGCGAGCGGACAACCTTCCTCCGCGACGCCGGGGTTGCGGGTTCGTCACCCAACCTCTGGGTTCCTCTCCTTGCCTCTGCCTGGAGGATCGTCTCATGTTCCAACCTTGGATGCCTCGGATGCCGCGAGTATCGCCGCCTGGAATTCCGCTCAAGCGATACCGATCACTGCGACCGCTGCCAGCTGGGTGTCACCATCGACACTTTGGGCCCGCAATCCCCGGGAAGACGCTCTCCTCTTGTCGCGTGCGCCCTGGTTCCACCCCACATGGGTTTCCGACTCGGACCTCATCGACTCCTATGTGGAGGAGGGCGAGCTCCCAGGGGGACTAGGCCGGGATTTGGTCGACTCCTTCGACTGGAGGACGCGTATCGCGGTAGAGCCACAGTTCCTCGCACGGAAGCGCACCAGATATGGTTTCGAGACGCTGAATGAAGCCCGTGCCGGGATGGCCAAGGTCGCCTACGACCGTCTCGCCCGCGCGAGTTATCCGGATGAGCTGATACCAATGGAATACAGCTTTGACCTCTCGCGGTATCGTACCTACGGTGAAGTCTCATACTGCGAGAACCTTGCTGCCTACCAGCCATCTACACCGTTCCGGTCCACTCCAATAGAAGCCGGGATGCTCCTCTGGAGGCGCCCAATTCTGCGTGCAGAGTTCCGATATCTTTGTCGTCCGAATCATCGCGGATCCTTCTTCGACCGACTCCGGTTTGAGCGAAAGGCGCGCTCCCGCTTCGGGTTCCTGGTACCATACCAAAATCTCGAGGTTGAGAGGCTCCGTCCATCCGCGATGCGCGGCCGGTATGCACCTCTTCCCCATTGGTGGAGCAGGTTCGAAGTCCCGAGGGGATGCTTTGCGGAGATGCCTCCGTGCCTCAGCTACATCGGTTCACGATTAATCAACAATCCGGATTCCGGTTACTGGACTCTCTTCCTCGCCGAATGGGCTGCTCGCGTTGCCGCGTTTCTCCTCTGGGAGGTGTACGACAAGAACCGTCTGTGGTACATTCCTCCTCACCTACGCCAGTTTATCCGCCGATTGGATCTCTATATCCCTCTGGGATCCGAAGCCAATGTGGATGAGCTTCAGTGCCTTCTGAACACCATCGATATGGTTAACTGGGATACAGTCCCAGCCTCCAACGTCCCTGACGGTGAGCGTTCCAGGCATGATCGCTCTCCAGGCCGGAGAAATCCAAACGCTGGCAACTTCGTCTTCTATGACCCTTGGGAGGTATCCGTGACTGCACGGGCTCACGCGCTAGCGTTACGCGATGTACCACGCTCCGTTCCGTGAGGCCACCCGGTTGGGTTCATGTTTTCCGATGACGGGCACGGTTCCTAAGAGGATGATCCAATGGTGGATGACGACCCCGATGAGGTGGAGGAGGCCGTAGCCCCGGGAGCGGCGATGGTCGACGATCTCGACGGATCTGGCCAGCATGTGGCTGCTCCAGATGGCTGGAATATGGCCACCAGTGCGGCTGCTTCTCCTTCTACCGCATCTCCGGTCCCCGTGGACCCTCAGGCCGTTGCCGTCAGGGCCCACCTCCAGTCTATTGGAGTGGTTGCGCCTTCCAACCTCACCAGCGTGAGCGAGTTATTGGCTTTCGCGTCTGCGAACTACCAACCGCCAACGAGCGGCTCATCCTAAGTCAGGATCCTGGACCGTGGCACACACACCTGATATAGGTTAGCGCTTAACGCTCCATAGCTTGTGGTAAACGACTTCCTTCTTCTATATCCGTATGTCCGGACTCTTCTTTTTCTTCTTCATAGCATCTTCATGCTGGACCGCTAGGCGGTATTCTTCATTAAACCGTTACTTCGGTCGGACCGCTAGGCGGTGTGACGTCCAATGACCATTGGTTTCCCTATCCAGTCCATTACTTCGTGTAACCTTCTGTAGCCAGATCTCTTCCTGTGTCCTCTTCTCTTCGGAGACTTCTCTTCCGTCTTCGGAATCTTCTGCATAGTGCAGTGTATCGTCCTACCCAACCTGGGCCATGTCCAAAGTGGATGGGAGTGGGAACCGCGTCCGGCGGTGGTAGGTTATCACCTTGGAACGAGGAAGGTGCTGAATGGGCTCCCATGTGTCCTCTTCCGGGGGGTATCCGTACCATCGGACTTGGTAAAACCACACTCCTTTGGAGTCCAGAACATGATCCACGATGTGGTCAACGACAAACTCCTGGTCGTACGTAGCCGGCTCCTGACCCGTCATGGCAGGGCTTAAGGGGAGAACCCTGTGAGGGGACTTGCCTGAAATTGGCGCGACCCTGCGGGCAAAGTCAGTTTTCCTCGACGCTGCGAGTGCTGGGACTTGATACCGCATTGCGGTCTTTCCGCTTCCTAATCCTCTCCTTGTGAGGGGCCTTCCGTTCTAACCGGATTCCCCTATTGACTCGCAGCTCGCAAGCTCTTCTCCCACGCGACCCGTGCAACTCGGGTGAGTTTGACCGTTCACGGTGAGGGAGGCGGTTCACTACGGTTCCGACGCCAGGAGGCGGATTGCCATGCATCACACACTGTGATTGGCTGGCCGCTGGCGGCAAGTGTCGCGCGCGGTCTTTCCACGACGCGGGTCTTGACTGTACTCCTGACGCCGGCCGGCGGTATGTACGTGTACACCTTTCCACTGTTTGGAATATCGGGCTTCGTCCGCGTGACAGTGGCGTCACAGTGTCCATTTGTGGGGCTCTGCGGTAACGCACGCAGTGTCAACCACACTCTCTGTGTGCGCGGTTGCTTTTCAGCTCACCACGAAACTGGTTATGACCGAGGTTGTATGTGCTCCGTGCTCGGAGATATCATTCGCCACATTAGTGACCACACCGAGTCCGGTTCCCTACTTCCTCCTTCGCTACCCAGCGACTCGCTCGACAGGGGAGCATCCAGGTCCGCGGAGACGGCCTTCTCGCTTCGCGATGCGTTCAACTCCTCCCTGCTCTGGGGGTGCTCATCCGACGATGCCGTATTCCCGATGCGGGCTCGTCCACTGTTCCCAACCTTCTCCCGTGCCGGGCTTACCACGCGTTCCGTGACGGCAGTACCCTTGCTCTGAAGGGCCTCGGCTAGCGCAGGGTGCGGCGCGAGGGAACTCGCTCGCGAAGCCGTATGAAACGGGACACCGTCCGACGCCGGAGCTTCCTTCCGCGATGGCGCGATCGATTCCCGTCCCTCCCCCTCTTTAGGTGAGAGGGCGGTGGGTTCAGGCTGAAGGACCTCCGTGGGCGGAGTAACGGTTAGGCGTTTGGGGTCAAGCGTGCGTTGCACGATGCGCGCGGCGCGCTCAACCGGTTGATCGGCAATCGGAAGATCCGAAAGTCCCCGTTCCGGGTGCGGTAAGACGGGTGGGCGGGACGGAAGCAGATTATCCGTTGGCGGAGTTACGAGGTCATCCTCCGGGATTGTCACGAGCGGTGATGAGCCCTCAGGGGGCGCAGGCGCGTGGGCTACGCGGTCGCGTGAGACGCGTTCAAACTGGTTATCGATGTCCAGTACGACTGTGTCGTCGGCGACGGAAACCACCCGATAGGGTCCATTCACTATCGGTGACAACTTGTGGCGCTTCTCCTTTTCGGGATTATAATATTCCTTTCGCAGGAAGACAGAATCCCCTTCCGAGACCTGGGGTATCGGGGTACGAATCTTCGCGTCGAAGTTCTGTTTGTATGCCTCCTGGGCTTTTCCCATAGCCTTTCGGGCGGTAGGGACCATGTTCTTCAATCATTCCTTCCAGGAATCTCGATATAACCTTGGTGAAGGGTACCCCGAGACGTTCGGTTGCGCTTCAATAGCCATGGGTGGCGGAATCCGAGACAGGACCAGCTCAAATGGAGCGAGGGTCGTGACCCGGTGTACCTGGGTGTTATACGCGTACGTAATAGCGTCCGTGTACAAGTCCCATTCCATGGGGTGATCCGCGACATACGCGCGCAGTGCGTTGAGCATAGTACGATTGAATCGTTCCACTTGTCCGTTACACTGCGGGTGGTAGGTGGTAGTAAACATATTCTTGATTCCCAAGATTCGACATACGTCCTGAAAGAACTTCGAGGTAAATTGAGGTCCGTTGTCGGAGAGTAGATGTACCGGCGGTCCGTAGGCAAAGACTGAGTGGGTTACGAACGCACGCGCAACCACGTCCGCGGTAATCCGTTTGAGCGGTACTGTTCTCACCAACTTTGAGAAGCGGTCAGTAATGACGAGAAGATACTTGTAACCACGTTTGGTTTTGACAAGCTCGCCCAAGATATCAATAGCGACATATTCGAGTGGCGCCCGTGCCTGGAATAGTGTTAACTTCTTCGAGTACTTCCGAAGTTTCACATTATTCTTCGCACATTACACGCACGAGCGGCGAACTGCATAGCAGTCAAATGCGATAGCAGGCCAATAGAAGTCCCTGCGAAGGGTCAGGTATAGTTTCCTCCCGCCAAGATGTGCACCCAACTTCGCGTAATGCGATAGATGCAAGAAGCGCTGCTGCAACGTGTGAGGTACAACGATCTGTGGGGCCCGTGTCAGCGACCTGACTAGGTAGCCTCGATCGTTCACCGCAAAGGGTATCTGTGCACCCCCGTTAAGACGGGCACGAATCTGGGCACAGAAAGGATCCTGCTGTTGTTCACGGATCATTTCCTCAGAGGATATGGGAACAACCTGGCCATCCGGAGGATCCGTAGGGCTTGCAGCCAGAATATCATCACAGATGTCATCCCCATTCACGTCTGGGTCGTCTTCTTCCGTTCCATCCGGGGATTGTGCCATGAAACATGGTATTTCCAGATCGTCGACCGGTTCGGTTTCCGCTGATGTTCTTAAGCGTGATAGGGCGTCAGCCTGAGTATTCAGGGATCCCTTCTTGTAGAGGACATCAAATGTAAATTCCGAGAGTCGGAGACGCCAACGCATGAGGCGGCCCGACGGTTCTCGAATTTCGAGTAGCCAACGGAGAGCCGAGTGATCGGTGTGAACCTTGAAATGGTTACCCATAAGGTATGGGCGAAGCGTTGCCAACGACCAAACAACAGCAAGACACTCCTTCTCGGACACCGAGTAGTTGCGCTCGTGAACGTCCAACGAACGTGACAAATATCCGATCGGATGTCTTTCTCTTTCTTCCGTGACTTCAAACAACGCACAACCCACCTGGTGGGCACTTGAGTCAGTATCCACTTCGAAGGGTAAGTCCGGGTGCGGTAAGGCCAGAACTGGCGGGGACGTTACAGCGTCGACAAGAGACGAGAATGCTGACGACTCAGCCTCGTCAAAGACGTCCAGTTCGGTGGGTTGTCCTTTCCGGAGGAGTGCGTTAAGCGGTGCTGACAAGTCGGCGAAGTTCGGGACGAATCGGCGATATACATTGCAAAGTCCTAGGAAGGATCGAAGCTCCGTTTGATTAGTCGGATGTTTCGCCTCTCGAAGTGATTTCACTCTTGCTTCATCGATTGAAAGCTGTCCGGGGCGGATGATGTGTCCCAGATATTTTACCGAATCGGCGCAGAACTCACACTTTCCCAACTTCAGGGTGATGCCCGCGTTGCGGAGCACTGTCAAGACTTCCCGGACATGGGACAGGTGATCGTCCAAGTTATTGGAGAACACTATAATGTCGTCCAAGTATACCAGACAGCTGGTCCATTTGAACCTCGCCAAGAGGATATCGATTGCCCGTTGGAATGTAGCTGTGGCATTCGTTAGTCCAAACGGCATTCGCTTAAAGCGATATAGTCCTTGATGGCACACAAACGCGGTCTTATCACGATCTTCTTTCCTAATAGGGACCTGCCAGTATCCCGAATTGGCATCAAGGGTAGTGAACACTGTGGCGCTCCCCAGGGAGTCAATGTACTCGTCCATTCGTGGAATCGGATAGACTTCCTTGACGGTAACCGCATTCAGGCGGCGGTAATCCACACAGAAACGCCATGATCCATCCGCTTTTGGAACAAGGACAACAGGAGAAGCCCAAGGGGATTGTGCTGCTTCGATAACTCCAGCTCGCAGCATCTTCTCCACCTGAGATTTCTCTTCCCCCCTTGCTTTAGGGCCTGCCCGATATGGGTGCTGTGCAATAGGCCGTGTATCCGGCAACAAATCAATCCGATGTTCGGTTACCCCTATCGTCCCCAGGGAACCGTCCCACATGGCGGTAAAGTCCCTGAGCATGTCACGAAACTTCTCACGATGAGATTCATTAATGTGATCCAGGTCCAACTTATCCAAAGCCTGTTCTGGGTCTAACGCAGTATCTGCCGATGCTGAAGTCGTGCTCTTCTGAGCTTCTTCGACAGTCGAATCTGAACTTTCCCGGGCGGGATCCAACGGAACGAACGGGACCTCCTCCCCCTCCTTAGGGTCTTGTATTCCGAGAACGTCGGATATCGGAATCTTTGTAGGAAGGATAGCCAACGGATGCGGAAGCATGTTGCCCAGGACCTGGTTTTTAACCAACCACTGAGTGGTAGTTCCGAGGTTAGCAACGAGAACCTTAAAGGGTTTGTCCGGCTCGACGGATACGATCCCATTTGCTAATGCGAGACGGCGCTGTTCGTAGAGCGAGAAGAGCGGTTGAACAACCTGCAACCCGTGGTGTTTGGATGTTACCGAGACCCACACCTGAGATTCCTTCGGGATCGAAACTGGTTCCGCGACGCGAATCTTCGTAGATGCTCGATCCACATTGGACGCTTCCTGAGCAGCAGGTAAAGGTACCCGTTTACGGGAGGCGTGTCGCAAGGGCTTCCGTACAATCGGGATGGTCGAACCGTTGGCCAATACCACGGATCTGGAGCGAGGGCGGATAGCTTCCACGAAGCGGTCACAGAAATCACAACCGAGGATGACCGGTGCAGCAAGAGAATCGCATACGATGAAGTCCAACTTCACCACGTAGGTGCCTAGTCTGAGTACCAGAAAAATTGTTCCAAGAGTCTGGAGCGGGTTGTTATTAGCGTCCGCCAGATCCAGACTTGGACCAATGCGAATGCAATTCCGCATGGCGGGTGGAATAATCCTGATATTGATCAGGTTCGGAGCGGCACCTGTATCCAGGACAGATAACTGACGAGCCATGAACTGGTTAGAGAGAACGAGGTCACTATAAACTTTATAGTTCCTCTTGGCCATTACCAAAACTCAATCCGGGATGCGGAGGTTACGGGACCGTATCCACGGACGACGCAGAGCCACTAAGTGGTCCGAGCTCACGTCTTCTTGAGCCAGTTTCCTCGTAAGGATTTTGGCAGGGGAGCGAAGCAGTGGCGCCTCAGGCGTCTTCAACTTCGGCTTGGAAGACACCCCTCCCGTGGGGGAGACTCCCAAGATTAGTTTTTCGGGACCGAATCGACCGCTGGGTGCGGATGAGCCCGTTCCGAAAGGTTTGGGTTGTTACCGTTCGCGGTTTTCGCGGCTTCTCGAGCTTGAGCATTGTGGACCGCAGTCTTTGCGTCTTCATACGAATTACTCGGGACACGAGCCTTATGCTCCGGTGGGAGATTATCATAATTTCCCACGATCTTCCACATCTCGCGAATGGGGAGGGTACACTGCGACGCAATATGACCTTCAAGGTAACAAATGTAGCAAATCAGCGGGGCTGAACGTGTTCCGGTGGCGTGGGACATCATTCCGCGGTGCTGAGGGTGTTGTTGTTGTAATGCTAGTTGCTTCGGGTTGGACCATCCCGGGTGGGAGTGTCGTGTGGCGCTCGACGCGTAGGCTAGCGGGGCTGGGGGAACCAGACCGGGGTTTGCGTAAAAGGCCGGATCTACCACGGGTGGTGTAACCGTGGACGGCAGTTCCGAGGTTGCCAACGACTGTTCAAGACTGCCAAGATACTGGATGTTATCCGCAAATCCGGAAGGTGGTCCCGGGTTAGGGAGAGATGCCGAGGAAGCCTCGTTCTCGACGAAGAGAGCCTTCGACGACCGACGCCTCGGGTCTCTCGCTCTGAGGGTGTCACCCTCAGCCTGCGCGTACTGGACCAGTTCCAGATACGTCGCCTTGCGCTTCTCTTCCCTGTAGCGGGACACCAGTGCTTTGATACCAAGATCTAAACCATCCACCAGCATGGAGCAACGCTCAAAAGCGGTAAACACATTTCCACAACGATGAAACGTTTTATTCAAGCGAGTTGAATACGACGTTTCCGTTTCACCAGGCTTCTGTTTCGTATCGCGAACCGCCACGATGGCTTGACTGATTGCAGTTCCCGTCGCGTATGACCTGAGCAGGTAGTGTAAAGCCTCGGGCCAGCACGTAACACCTCCTTCTGAGGCCCTGGACGAACCCCTGACCGAGTTGTACTGATCTTCAGCCATTCCTGAAAGAAAGTAGGGCAACGCAACGTATGCCTGCGCCTCACTCATTTCGAGTACGTCTGCTTCCTGCACAAAGCGGGCCAGAAAATCCAACACGAGGATCGGATCTTCACCGGAGAAATTCTGCTTAAGCATCGTCACATTCATACGACGTATGAGATCCTTCACCCGACCGGTGTCTCTCGAACTTCGAGTGCCCGAAGAGTCTTCCAATCGGTAATAACGATAGGACAACAGCTTCCTGTAAAGGGGATTCGTCGGTTTCAATTCCTTCAAGCCGAGATGACGGCGACCTTTCTCCCGCGCACGGATTGCTCCATGGGAGGTGTAGGTAGCCCTCGAACTAGGTTCTTCTCCGCGACGGCGGCCTCTCCCTTCACGCGATGATCTCGAAGGCGAGCTACTCGAACTTGTTTCCGAGTCGGAACTTGACGAAACTTCATAACGATGAACTCTCTTTCCAGGGTGACGGGGGAGGTGACTGGAGCGGTGTTGGGTTGAGATGACCTTCACTTCCTCCTGTCTCGGAGCGTTCAGGTCTTCTCTGAGCAACGCTTCCAGCGTGTCCATACGTCCGGTTACCCGCATCATATGGGTTTTAACGTCCTCCACGAACTCCCGATATCCTTCTACGAAGGCAGCCGGAGTACCCAGACACTCCAGAATGGAATTCACATCAGCTCTCAGGAGACGAATATCTCCCGAATAATCCCGAGCCAGGGAGTCACTCCATCGCCGTTCCAACTCGGTAACTTGCTGCGAGAGGGAGGCGTGGGCCACATTGGCAATGTCGATTCTCGACTCGAGGAGATGGTACTTAGGCGACCCGGGTTTCGGGGGGACAGCCGACGGCGTTTCGACCACCGGAGGTGGCGTAGTGGCCACAGCTGTCACGGCTCGAGGCACCGAGGTTGCCGATGGGATTCCTTGGGATTCCAGACCGACGGCATCGGTAAGTAGTTGTTCCGGAACGGACCTTCGTGATCTCGCCGCTGCGGCGTTCCGCTGCGGACCATTCCTGGGGGAACTCGGAGCTGTGGGCATCATACTGCAGATAGCCGTCCACGGCTTACTTCACCAGTCCCACGGCTTGGGAATCTCAACGAATGAGCAAAAAGGGATAAAAGGAAAAGGGGAAGCGGACTTCCGACAGGCCGGATTGAAAGCCAAACCCGTTCTAGGTCGGGAGACCACTTGTGGTGCAATCCCGGTGTGGGAAAGGCACCCAAGGCAGCTCGAAGCCTTGCTCTCTTGGAGAGGTAGGCCCAGCTGGGTAGAGCCCTCCGTGTCCCGTATGACGGGTGTAACTCCGTCGGGAGCCTGGATGTACCTCGGAGGTTTAGGGGTTAGAACGGGTCGGAACCACGGCTGGTACGGAAGTAGCCTGCGAGCAGGGGAACAAAAGAGGGAAAGGGACCACCCGACGGGGGCGTGCAGAAAGCGGGAACAGACCCCGGAGGATGGTGCCGATACACACACACGAACACGCACCGCGCGGCGGTTAGGGGATATGAGGGGAAGAGATGGTCTCACGGTCTCACGACACACGTCGGAAATATCTATACCCAAAACTGGGGCGGAGATAGGGCCTGTACGGGCGGTCACACGACAACAATGAATACCACGAGTGGTCACAACCCACTGGGTACGACGAGCACGGTCTCCTCGGTGGTGCGAGTCGGGTGAAACTAGCGGGCAAGCGGTGTACCTCCGCGAGGAGTTAGACACTTCGCATGGCGAATAGAGTCAGAGCCGAACTCTGCCTTCTTTTCTTGGTTAGCTCGCCGTCGTGCGGCCGACGCTCAAGTACTAGCTCAGTGCAGTACAGTAGGTAGTGCACTAGCCTAAGTAAAATTAACCCCTAAACTACACTAAAATAAGTAGCCATTTTGGGCCTCCTGGCCGAGGCTGTAGCCACGTGTCCACCACCCTTGCCCGGCAAGTACCACAAAATATGAATGTTCCCATAACCACCCTGGGTAACCCGACCGCTAATTAGCCCGGTAAACGGGGGCTAAAATTCATGCATCCCGCTTCATCGATCGCACCGAGTACACCTCAGATATGAGTTTCACCATCGCCCGTACGCGGGAATGTATTGCACTACAGTTCCATTCTATAGGAGCTCATTGGCTATAACTTTGTCATTCTCTCAGATTGGCTTTTCTTGGAAAGGCCCAATCACATCACAATATTCGCTGATCAGTCTCACATTCGTGAGTTTCATAAACGAGCATGGTTTGAGCATTCATTTATTACTGTATTCACAGCCTTATCATCGGCAGCATTGTAGCTGTGTCTAGCTTTGTGTCTTCTCCACTGTCTCCCTCCTCCCATCATGCTGGTGAAGGCAGATCAGCGAGGTCATTTATTTGGTGCCTCCAGTCGGGACGAGTGGACTGTAAACCACGTCCCAACTGGTGGCCAGTGTGTCTCCATTCACACCGTCCCTCGCAAGCAAGTCATTCGGCGCAGATTGCGACTAATCTACTCTATGATTATGAAGCATAGTAACCACCATTAAAAACCTGTACCACAGCAAAACCTTATAGGAAAAATCCGCAGTCTAGGAAAAAGTATGATACCCTTACTACATCCAATACTAATCACCATGAAATATAAGAATCTACTTTCAAAACAAAATTTGGTAGTATAGAAGCAAGGTTAGTTAGAAATCAACATATTCAGATAATACTTACAAGTAGCAATACTACTTTGTCAAGCCACAAAGTAATGTCAGTCTTCTGAGCTTGTCAAAGACAACAGGCTTAGTAAATATGTCGGCAGCTTGCACATCAGTCCTTATTGACTTCACGTCAATTATCTTGGTCTCCAGCAGCTCTTTTATGTAGTGATGTTTTAGAGCAATATGCTTGTTCCTTTCCGAGACCTTCGGACTCTTTACGATCGACAAAGCACATTTGAGGTTCATCCTCCAGGACTGATTCGTTGCGTAGTTCCCAGAATATTCTACGCAACCACATTAGTGGTTTTCCACATTATGACAATGCAATGTACTCCGCCTCTCCAGACGACAGAGCAACAAGAGTTTGCTTCTTGGTCGTCCACATTACAGGTGCCTCGTTCACCTTTATTAATAATCCTGTCGTAGACTTTCTCGTCTCACGACAACCGGCCCAATCTGAGTCACAGTATGCCTCCATTGGTGCTTTGTTATTAGCGGGAAAGAACAAGCAAAGACCCTTTGTACCCTTCAAGTATCTCAGTACTCTTTTCGCATGCCCGACATGCCTCATGCATAGATCATGGACCTGCCTTGCCAGCATTGAAGCGGCAAACATGATGTCTGGCCTCGATGAGACGGCTAAGTACATCAAACTTCCTACCAGTTTCCGGTAGCGGTCATGTACGCCTAATGGAATACGCCGTTCGTCCTCTCGACGAGCTGTGATGTCGTATTGTGACGGCAATGGAGTTCGAACAACGTTGGAGTTAACCAGACCATTTTCCAGCAGTATCTTGTCAATATATCTGCTCTGTTGTACCTTTATTCTGTTCTTGTCCCTCGTTATGTCAAATCCAACGAAACGTTTCGCCTCTCCAAGGACCTTAACCTTAAAGAGGTTCTGCATCTCTGTCTTGAAGTCTTCCAGAAGAGACCGGGAGTTACAAGATGTCAGTAAGTCATCAACGACCACTACGATGGCCAAGGTTCCGCTGTTGGACTTGTATATATATAGTCGGCTATCGGTGCTCGACTGCTTGAATCCCAAGCGCAATAGCTCATTGTGCATGAGAGATCCCCATATTTGACCGGCTTGTTTTGCGCCGTATATTGACTTTAGAAGCAAGCATACCTTTCCAGGAACAAATGAGGAACCAGATGCGTTTTGGGGTTGTTCCATGATTAGAGGCTGGTCTAGATCACCGTACAGGTATGCATTGCTAATATTCATAGTCTCTAGTATCAGGCCCTGAGCTGCGGCCTTTGCCAACAAAAGACGAATGGTTTCAAGACGGGCAACCGGGGCGTACAAGTTGTCTGGGTCGTAATCCAAGTAAGGGCGTTGCAGGTCGCCCCGTGCTACGCAACGCGGCTTTGGAAGGATACGCGGAGGGTCGGAGCTTAATAATTTTGCTAAGAACCTCCATAAGAATGGCAATGGTTTCATGCCAGGTTCTCTATCAATTAGCTTCCAAGTTCCTCTTTCCACCAACGCATCGTACTCTCTGTCGATTGCTTCTGCCCATCCCGGCATCACTCTGGCTTCTTCAAAGCTCTTGGGGACTCTGCCATCATCCCCGAGGTCTTTGGAGCGTGAGTGTGCGATAAGGCAATGAGCAAGAGAAGCGTCTAGATGGTCTTCATCATCTTCACCCATAATGTTCTCGGCTTCGTATTGTCTGAGAGACGAGAACTCCATAAGGTCTTTGATTGAAGGGAGGGACTCCTTGGTAACCTTGAAATCTGCCTCGCGGCACTTTATTACCTTTCCCATGGATGGGATGTATATCCTATACAGTTTCCGTGGTCTTTGCATCCCCACGAAGTGTCCAGGAATAGCGCGTGGTAGGAACTTCTCATTTGTGACGGTTTCAGGCCTGTATATGAACGCGTGGCCTTCTTGCCCGAACTTCCGTAAGTTTGTGAAGTCCGGTTTTCGTCCGAACCATAAGGTGTAAGGAACCTTCATTCCTGCTCGATGATTTGGTAGGCGATTTCTCAAGTAGTTTGCGTGTGAAATGGCTTCTTCCCATAGCTCATGCGGTAGCTTGGAGGCGAACAGGAATGTTCTAGCCATCTTCCACAAGTCTTGGATGACTTTCTCTGCTACACCGTTCGATTGGTGTGCGTACGGTGGGGTGAACTCTAGTACTATACCATTTTCCATCGCGTATGAGACGAAATCGTCTGACCTATTCTCACCCGCTCCGTCAAGGCGAACGCGGTATATTAGGTTGGGAGGTAGTTCGGTTTCCGCGCGAGCCTTGTACCAGCGGACAGATTCAAAGAATTGTTTCTTCTTACTTAGAAAGTATATTGAGCTTGCCCTTGTGTTGTCGTCAATGAGGACTTGCATATACTTCGATCCTTGTAAAGAGGTTGAGGTTATGGGTCCAGTGAGGTCGGTGTGCGTTAACTCCAAAGGTCTCTGCACTACCGAGTTTGATTGCCGAAGTGGAGCACGCTTGGTGCCGGCGTCAATGCACGGAGTGCATATGACGTTGTTGAATTCGTCTGGGGAGAGTTTAGGTACCCCTTGACACAAATCAATGCATGTCAAGAGTTTCTCTCTTCCAGGGTGTCCGAGTTTCTCGTGCCAATCCTTGGCTCTGTTGTCAGGTGCATGTGTTGCAGCTTGTACCTGTGGTGGTGATACGGGGCTCGGTAGGGGATAAAGTACGTCCTTCGGGGTGGAGTGTTGTATGACTTGGCCCGTTGTGCGGTCTTTAATTACGAATCCGTTTGAGTATTGCACCTCGACGTAATTCACCAGGACAGATAAGGATACCAAGTTAGAGTCGAAGGTTGGGGTATGTTTGGAGGGTAACATGGGTCCGGTTCCTAAGGGTAGCTTTATTTTTCCACAGCCTACGATCTCTGACTGGTGGTCGCAAGTGTTTACGGTTTGCGGAGGTGTTTGGTGATATTCCCAGAACAACGATTTGTCCTTGATGAAAACATGACTAGCCCCAGAGTCCAGCCATGTTGGGGTTATGTTGTCCTGTTGGAGACTGGCATTAGCTAATGCTATGAATCCGCGGTAGTGGTTCCTGTCTCTGTCGCCGTGGTGGCGGTTAGCGTTTGGTCGCCCTTGGTTGTGGGCGTTGGTGAAGTTGTTAGAGTCCCAAGCTCGATTGTTATTGCGTCCTTCGCCTTTGTTATGTTTATTATTATTGGTGTTTTTATTGTTGGGCTGTTGTTGGTTTTTATTTTTCTTGCGCCAACATTCGGCCCTGATGTGGCCTATGCGTCCACAATTCCAACATACAACTCCCTTCTTGTTCCCTTTTGCATGCTGCGTGCGTCGGGTTGTAGTCTTCTTCGCAGCGGGGTAAGGGTGAATGCCATCTTTCTTGGCTTCTGTACCCTTCGTGGTATATGTCGATGCCCGATGAACACGTCGGTCCATTTCGGATCGCACAAGCGAAACGACTTGATCGTATTCCATGTTGGTTGCGTCCGCCAATAATTTGATTGCCATTAGTGAGTCTGGCAAGGTACGGAGCAGAGTCGCAGTTCGCTCCTTTTCCGTGAGTGGGTCACCTAGTCTAGCAAGTTCTAAGTAGGTTGTCTCCAACTCGAGTAAATGTCTCTGTACTTCGTCGCCATCCTTGAATGTCAAGGTGCTTAGCTTTTGGCGGAGGTTCAATTTGGATTGTATGTTGTCCTTCTTATATGTAGACTCGAGTTTATTCCATACCTCCAAAGCAGAGCAGTGTTCTCTTTCGAGTAGTTCCGAAACTGCGACGATCGGCTGTGTGTCAAGGTTTTGGACGATGGCCGATCTTGCCTTTCGATCGGCGTCGTCCCATCTCTTTCGAGCTGCAGCGGGTCCTTCATTTGGACGAGGTTCCGAAAGCACGAATAATGATTGGAGGGAGTGCATGAGATCCATAATGTATATGCACCAAGTGTAGTAATCGGCGCCCCCTTTTAGACGGGGTATACGTTTATTTTCTTGGTAAGTCTCAGAGTCCATCGCGGAGTATCACTCAACGCGAGACTAAAGGAGACTGGCAGATAGAATTCTTCACCGGTCCCCTACCGGTTGAGGGATCCTTCTACTACTTTTGCGTAGCCGGGTCCACTGGCAGGAGATACTATCTCCGGTTCCCTAAAGGTCAGACCTCTGGCTCCGAGTAAGACTCTCTCGGTGAGATGCGATTTCAGCGGCCCGTCCAAGTTCTGCACAATCCAGAACGAGGGTGCGTGCAACCTACGGAATGTCCAGGAGAGGTTACTAACAACGTGATATGTGTTCACCAGTTGGCCTCCTCTGATTCCTTACGGCTACTTGCGCAGCGATCTTGCTCCTTGAAACGTCCTTGTCTTCACTAAGGTCCGGGCCGAACGACGAGACACCCTGTCCCCTTACGAACAGCTACACTCACCCCAGCTGAGCCAGTTATACGGCAAGTGCGCTATCCGCAGGCTTAGTTCAAGTCCCCAGTCGATTCCCAACCGGTATTCGGCTTGCGAACCTTAGCTCAGCCAAGTGCTAACTTCCCTGAAGGGTTAATAGCGGCGGAGGCCTTATTCAGGACTTTATATAATAGTTCCGGTTCACCGTCTGTGTTCGTGGTCCAATGATGAAGGCGGTTATGCGGAGCGTGCAGTAACTGCGATGTGTCGCCACTAGAAGCTTCAGGTGATCGGTCCAGAGCACAAGCCAGGGGCAAGGGTTGTTCAACGACACGGTGGCTTTCAAGAAGCTTCTAGTGCGCACGCTCTAACGCAACGCCGGATACGGGGGGGGGGGGGGTTTGGCAGCGACTCAACAATGGGCGCAGGCGGGGGAAAGTTGTCCGGCGTGTAGAAGGCGGAGTGTGCACGGGCTGCCGGGGGGGAAGATTGTTTGAGAGCGCCACACCAGTAGGCGCAAGTCTTGCGCGGAGAACGCAGAATGTGCACGGGCTGCCGGGGGGGGGGGAAGAGATTGTTTGAGAGCGCCACACCAGTAGGCGCAAGTCTTGCGCGGAGAACGCGGAATGTGCACGGGCTGCCGGGGGGAGGGGAAGATTGTTTGAGCGCGCCACACCAGTCGGCGCAAGTCTTGGACGGAGAAGGCGGAGTGTGCAAGGGCTGCCAAGGGGGCGGAAGATGGTTTGGGAGCGCAACACGAGTAGGCGCAAGTCCAGCGTGGAGAGGGCGGAGTGTTCACGGGCTGCCTGGGGGCGGAAGATGGTTTGGGAGCGCAACACGAGTAGGCGCAAGTCCAGCACGGAGAGGGCGGAGTGTTCACGGGCTGTCGGGGGGCGGAAGACGGTTTGGGAGCGCAAAACGAGTAGGCACAAGTCCAGCGCGGAGAGGGCGGAGTGTTCACGGGCTGCCTGGGGGCGGAAGACGGTTTGGGAGCGCAACACGAGTAGGCGCAAGTCCAGCGCGGAGAGGTTGGAGTGTTCACGGGCTGTCGGGGGGCAGAAGACGGTTTGGGAGCGCAACACGAGTAGGCGCAAGTCCAGCGCGGAGAGGTTGGAGTGTTCACGGGCTGTCGGGGGGCAGAAGACGGTTTGGGAGCGCAACACGAGTAGGCGCAAGTCCGGGAAAAAGTGCTTGGGCGCAAGGCGTGCCGAAGGCGCAAGTTCTATAGAGAGTGGAGAACGTTGGCGTTTCTCCCTCTTTTGTGTAAATAATCCTTGTTTTTGAGAGAAGCCTAAAGCAGGGTTTATTCAGTGTCGGCTTTTCCGCCGGCGGTTGCTGTGTCCCTTACGTTTTCAATATTGTTCTCGATACGTCTTTCTCACGTCGACGGTGTTATCGATAACCGCATGCGATGCTACCATGTAGCTGTGTCTAGCTTTGTGTCTTCTCCACTGTCTCCCCCCTCCCATCATGCTGGTGAAGGCAGATCAGCGAGGTCATTTATTTGGTGCCTCTAGTCGGGACGAGTGGACTGTAAACCACGTCCCAACTGGTGGCCAGCGTGTCTCCATTTACAAGCATCACTTCTTTTGCGTTTCAGGTGACGTTGTTTTTTTACTGTAGTAGAAGAGCAACGTCACCTCCATCGCGCGACATTCCGTTCCACGAAAGTAACAAAGATGAAAGGTGTAATATTGGAACCTTTGTATCCAACTCAGCTTTGATTCAGATCTTATAAAAGCGAGCGTCGTCAGCTTCAAAGCTGTGGCTGTTACGCATCGGCGACTCGTTCTACTTCGTGATTGGAGTACAACTTCTTCAACTTTTTCAAGGGAGACACACTTTCCAGGTCTCGGGCAAGGTAAACGCATCTCTATCTTCAAAAGAAGCTGCTTGATATGCCTGATGGCGTGGAAAGGAATCTTCAGTACACGTTCCGCACCATCAGTGGTTCGTATAATCCTCCTCGTTATTGGAAAAGCTTGCATGTTGTCCTGTGTTGCATCTCTTCCTTTGTCAAACCAAAGCACGGGATTAAATGAGACCGTTGTGGCGTCCGTCTCTCCAAATGAAGTGGATTCCGCAGTGAATGTATTGCAAAGTGGGACAGTTTTGGTTTTTACACTCTTTGCTGCAATCCTGAACTTTAAGGCCCCTATGTTCTGGGCAGAATCTCGCATGCTACGTAAGTTGAAATCTCCAAATCGGGGAGAAGTGGAGTGGATCGCCAGTGTGAAGCAATCTATGCCGCAGCAGGAGCGGCGCAGCTTTGAAAAGGTATTTGCCCATTCGGTCGTCTCCCTCAGTAAAGGTCGCCATACACCGTATGGCCGCTTGTACCATACTGCCTATCGTTTGTTTATGCTTTCCATCGACATGGTCATCGTTGTTCTGGGAGTTGATGTTTTGACATCTGAAGCAGTCATCGCGCTTCGTCTGTTGATCTACAGTGGATCCCTGTCAGTTCTGGGAGCCCAACGATTCACAACAGGGACGTACTTTTGGTTATTTTGGCCACCGGCATTATTCGCCTCTCTTGTGATCGCGGACGGATTCGTTCCAAAGTGGAAGCCTTCGTGGTCATATCTCGTGCCAACAGTTTTGATTGCTATTTCCATAAGTGTGGACCTTCTTTTTGGGGCACGGGCAACTGCATTCGCACTCAAGCAACATGACGTCGATATGTTCTCCATTACGAACAGAATCTTAAACGGCGAGAACTTAACAAAGAACCAGCAAGACCACATCAACTGCATTCTGGAGAACCCAAAGTGTCTCAAGACCAAGAATAACAAGTACTGGCGTTTCAGTTATGAGACGGTGTTTGGGTACATAATGCTCATTCTGGTTGCATTTTCAATCCTCTTGTATGACATCTCTCCAACCCAACGGCCCTTTTTCTTCGTTATCGACACCTTCGAGATACTTGCAGACACATTATTTATCCTCAACGACGCACAAGTTGCGCCGACCTTGTTCGAGGAGCTTGTCCATCGGGCTTCCCGACAGACCCGAGCTTTGTTAGACTAAGACCCACACTTCGACGTGCAGAATAATACGCCCGAGGCAGGACTCGCTTGAAGATTGCGAATGACCCCTCATTGGGATTCTAATCCAGCACAAAGCGAATTCGCATGCTGTTGTCATGACAACTCTGAGATCCCAGTCCAGCTCCAGATAACCCGGATTGAGTTCGACCTTCCCGTTGTGCCGCAGCAAGCGTCGAGTGGTCGGTCAACCATGTACGCTCACTTCCAGGGTGTGCGCGTCTCTCGTCTCTTCCGTACCCTTGGTACTCTACGTGCGATTGGTTGCATGTCGTTAGAACGCATCACGGTGAAGTCTCAGGGTTGCCACAATCATGTCATCTTCAAACGCACTACCGCCTTTAACTCCACGCAAATCAAGGGGTAATTGGGTTCTCAACACGTATAGAAACGAATTCATGCGGTTTGCAAGACAACTCGCGGCACATTATCAGCCCTGATACATGCCCATCGTCGCTCATCTCGGATGCACAGAGGGAATGGCATGTCTGAAGTAAGAAACACCGTTGAAGAGCCGGCGGTTTTCGACACCTTCCCCAACTCAGTGCATTCGGTTCGTTCGTTCGTTCCTCCAACACCAAGTCACGTCCCCCATGCACACAGCTAACACGCAACTCAAAAATAGTGAACGTTTCCGTAATCGTCATCATTCATTGTCCCGCGCACAATAACCGCATCAGCGTAGTACACTTTCAGTCTTCTTACCAGCTTATTCACCGGGCCATTCACCTGCATCCCCGTTGCAAAGTGAGACACAATTTCTGCCTCTACGCCTTTTCTCTCATCTTCTATGTCACAAATCATCTATCCACTTTGCATCCATGAATCTGACTTTGCTTCATTTCTTTGAGCCAAAGTGCAGACTTTGTTTGCAATCTCGAAAGTGCACATGAGCGCCACCGGAGGTTATAGCCCATTCAAGTCCACGACCGGCACAAGCGAAGGAATCACCTCCTTGTCTCCGCACTCTCACATCGATCAATTCAAAACTGCTCGCAACGCGTTGCTGAAACATCTCTTGCCGAAACTACCTAACCTTACGCTACTACGATCATCGAGTAGTGCGGAATGCGTAGCACATCATCTTCTTTTCGGCAAGACATACTCCCATTTCTCATTGCAACATCTCCATCCACAGTTCGTTACACTCCATGCGGTACCGTCAGCATCTCCACCGGTTGACATAGAGCCAATCCTAAAGCACATTCAGGCGAGCAAAACGCAACTAGTTTTCATTTCATTTGCAAGCGCTCCTTTCGTACGAAGCTTATCCGCCTTCCTCGAACTACGACCAAAAAAGGGTAGGAGGGCGTCTTCAAATATATCCTTCGTCGTAGCTTTGCTGCCAAATGAAAAACCCCCTCCCCGGCTTCAGGTACAACATTCGCTTTTGCGCATCGATGACTCTGAATATGAATCAAGCTTCTCTGGATCTGGGGACTTTCTTTTGCCGAGCGAATCTGCTGCTGTTATGCTGTATGGCGTGGTATGCGGTATGGCTGCTGCGTTGCGAGATGAAGAGCCACATAACAATCCGAGTTTACAACCGTTTGTCATGCCTATGAAAGTGTTGGCCGTCTTGCGTCGCTTCACGCATGCTGCTTCTAGGACGACAACGGATGAAAAAGAGCTGCAGCAACTTCTCGATGAAGAACGACACAAGGTCGAGGATGATCTCTTCACGTTGAGCAGGCACGCTCTTGCTCATAATCTTCCTTGCGCTTGTGTGGTCTTTCCGTACGTTGGTAACCCTTCGAAATCCGTTCCAAAGTGTACCCCGCCTCCTGCTTTGCATGCTCGAGTTCTACGGGCGTTGGGCTTAGCTCCACACAGCGTTGAAGAATGGTGGTGCTCTCCTTCTACCAATCCATGTGAACTGCATTACCTTGGGCACAGTTATCTGCATCATCTTCGTGGTGCAAAGGCAACAGCGTCAGTCAGCGCCCATTTGAGTTACCCGCAGTTGCTCCACTCTCACCGCCCTAGCGTTGCCCTGCACTTGTTGCACGCACAAATGTGTGCATTGCCGTTGTGGGACTGGGAGATGAAAGAAGCCATAGAATGGCTCGCGAAGACGTTCCGTGCTTCTGAGGTGTGTATCGAGAAGCGACTGTGCATTGAAGACGCTGATAACCAGCAAGCCGTATTTGAAAGAGAACTAGCTTTTCAAGTATTCGGTAGACTTGCTTTATTCAGAAACAGAAACGAGGTTGTGAGAAAGTTTGTCGCTGGGCTTGAGATTTCTGCAGGACCGACGAGAAGGCAAGAGAAGGGGGTGTTGGAGGAGTTTTAAGAGAGAGACCATTGTAGGAAGTTAGTCTTTCTTGCAAGAATAGTTCATGTAAGACAGTTTACTTATCTAACTATAGCGCATTGAAATATTAGTTACTGTAGAAAGTCAACATGACAAACCGCAGATGAACATTATTGTTTCTACTAACACCAGGTCTACCAAAACTTTGTGAATGAAGATCGCATCTGAATAGATTGCTTGTCTCTCACCAAAACGGCGGGTGCCCTCTTCGCTGATCCCAAGAGCATACATGGACACATCGAGGAGTTTTCTACTGCTCAGAAGTAACCACCCAATTGTACTTATCAAACATGGAAGGAATGCAGTCTTCCACACAGTGAATCGCTTCCGGTGCATTGCTTCCAAACCACCACTCACTGAAAAGCCGAGCGCCAGTGGTCAAATCGCACACGTTCGTGGGGATCGTATCGTATTCCAGACAGAGTCGTTCCATCTCCAGAGTCTTGCTCTCCGGTGGAACCCGATAACACATGCATTTGATCACCGGTTCACATACGTCAGCCAAAGAACTGTAAGGCCACTTGAGACCGTCACCACCAGAGGTCGGATCCACACTGGACTCGGTTTCATGAACTGATGATTTGAGAAGGTTCACACCCTTCCTCGTAGCTGGGGACTTCTTTTTGATTTGAACTGACGGTCCGCGTGGGATCGGGGAACACGTCACTGTGAATGAAAGAGCGGCAATCAAAACGAGGAACACCGGAATCACGTATTTGACCATTTTGAGTTTGATAAAAGCGAAAGAGACACACCGAGTGATTTTAGAGAAGAAGAAAGAGCAGGAGAGAACTAAGGAGCTTTGCGAGACGCTTGAAGATGGTGTTCGAGGGTAATGGCAAGTCTTGCGAGACGCTTTTATGGTGTTTTCTAAAGAAGGAGAGGCCGTCACCAAGATAATCAGGACGTAAGGAGGGTTAACAATGAGAACGCATCGAGAATTACGTGTACATATATCCTTGGTACATGCATGACGTGAGCTCAAGATGTGAACTCCCGTCTTTGTGGACGAACTTCCCTCATAGTAGTACTCATTCTTTGAGTACGGTGGCAGTTTAGTACTATCGAGAGGGCAGAATGTTGAATGCTTACTTGTTTGTATTCTCCTAGGATGACAACGCGGGTCTTGCGCCAGTGTAAGAGGTCTTGTCTGGAGAGTCAGTACGTTATCAAGGACCCGCATTACAGGTACCGTTGGTACATGTCGCGCGATATCGGTGAGTTTAGAAGAATATCTGAACTCTGCACTGCATTAACATAAAGAATGTAAAAGGCTTCATCTACTCCACGGCTCAGGTTCCCCTAATAGATTCAATTGCATCTCCATTTGACTTCCTCTATACTTGGAAAAGTGGCTTTGTTAACAGTATGATTGTCGCGGGCCAGTGAGGCCTGCTTCTAACATCAATGTGCTAAATGTAATACAGTCGTGTAATACAGAGAGATATATCCGTGTAGAACGGAGAGGATGAGATAATCAATTGGTTGTCGAGGTTTTCGACTGGCTGGAGAGCTCTCAGGAGGAGCTGTCCAGCCTGTGCCTCTTTTTATATTGCTCCTCGATGAGGGCTTGTAGCAAAAGTAATGAGCTACGTGGCGTGTTCTAGCTTGTAGTGTCACGCGAAGGTAGTGTAGTGACGCTAAAGTGCTACTCTAGCTTATAGCACCTACTACTTCGTCACATTCGCCCCGTCTAAGGCTGAAGACGTCTTCGTCGAAGCCTGTGTAGTAGCGAAAGCGCGAAGTGCGTCGGAGCAATTGCGAAGCGCGGTACGCGGTAGCCATGCAGCATCGTCCTGGGTCTCGCCAACAAACTGAACGAGGTAGTATACACGGCGGTTAAAGCGTTTTCGGGCGACGATCTTCTCGACTTCTTGTTCGACAGAGCCGTCGTTGTTGATCACGATGTCCAACGGGCTCTTGTTGTCATCATGGAAAACGCGGAGCTTTGCGACGTGAAAGACGTTGTGCGCGCGGCGCATAGTCGGCGGTAGTTCAATGCGATAGGTCACAGGTCCCAGACGCTCGCGAATACGGAACGGACCGATGTAGCGCGGTTGCCACTTCTTCGGGAGCGTTGCGCGGCGAGTGAGCGAGAGGGTTTCGGCGCGTAGAAGGACGAGGGATCCCGGATCGAATGATACATCGCGACGGTGTCGATCAGCGTAGTGCTTCTGGTCGGAGCGGGCTTTCGCAAGGTGTTCGCGTGCGAGCACAACCATCGCCTGTCTTTTCTCGACGTAGTCGGCCGCCGACTGCGAACGCTCGGTGCAGTGCTCGAGAGCGTGGGTGATAGGAGTGTGGGGATTGTAGCCGAGGGCGACTTCGAATGGCGAAAGACGGGTGCTGCTGTGGCGCGAACTGTTGTACTCGAATTCTAAAGTTGGAAGGATGGTGTGCCAGTCGGCGGGAGCGGATTGGATCGAGGAGCGCAGCATGGCGGACAGCGTGCGGATGAGGTTCTCGGATTGCCCATCGGTCTCGGGGTGGTTAGCGGTAGAGGTGTTGTTGCGGACATTCAGCAGTTGCGTCAATGTCTTCCAGAATCGCGACTTGACCTTCGGATCTCGGTCCGACACGAGGGTGTGCGGGACGCCATGCTTCGAGAACAGGTGCAGATCAAAGAGAAGAGCGGGGTCCTGGGCGGTTGCTGTCTTCCTGGTAGGGATACAGATAGATTGCTTCGACAGCTTGTCGACGATGACAAGGATCGCATCAAAGCCGTTGCTCGAGACGGGAAGCTCGGTTAAGAAGTCAAAAGTCACGACCTCCCAGCAGCGGTTCGGGATAGGGAGCGGCTGGAGTAGTCCCTGTGGCGGCTTGCAGACGGCTTTGTTGGACTGGCATTGGCGGCAGGTGCGCACGAAGCGGAGGATGTCGCGGTACATATGTGGCCAGTAGACCGTGCGAGCGGCGGAAAAGTAAGTCTTGTCGGCTCCAGTGTGGCCAACTCCATGGAAGTAGCGAGTGAGTTCGTCGCGCACAGCCCCGAGAGGGATGTACAGACGAAGGGAGCCGGTTCCTGTCCAGTAGATGAGGTCATTGTGGACGGTAAGGTTGGGGTGAGGGCGGCGTCTCGCTGTTTGGGGAGTGTGTGTGTGAGGTTTGAGGCTAGCCAATACATCGCAAGCGAGCGGATCCGTTGCATAGAAAGCACGGACGCGAGGGTGGAGGTCGGGAAGGTGGATGTTGAGTGAGCGGAGATATGGGGTGTGGTCCGGTCTTCGGCTTAGCGCGTCGGGGACCACATTTCGCTTACCCGGGAGGTGGTGGACGTCGAAAGTATGCTCCTGGATCTCGTCAAGCCAGCGACACTGGCGTCCAGTGAGCTTCGCCTTCGATTGCAGGTAGCGGATGGGATCATGGTCCGTATTCAGGATGAAGCTGCGCCCACGAAGGTACGGACCCCATACACGAAGAGCGATCATGACTGCCAGCAACTCTTGGTCGCCGGTGTCCCAATTGGTCTCTGCCGGTGAGAGTCTATGGGATAAGTAGGCGATAGGATGTCCATCCTGTGAGAGCGTTGCCCCAACTGCGTGCTTAGAGGCGTCGTTGGCGAGGACGAAAGGCTTGTCTGGGTCGGGGTGAGCGAGCACAGGCGCGGAAGTTAGCGCCAGTTTGATAGCGTCAAACGCGGACTGCTGCACGGGCGTCCACTCAAAGTGGTGAGAACGGAGCAAGTCCGTGAGCGGCTGTACGATCGCTGCGTAGCCCTTCACGAAGCGACGGTAGAAGTTGGCCAAGCCGATAAACTGCTGGATGTGCTTCAGAGTCCTCGGTATAGGCCAGTCGCGAACAGAAGTGACGAGGCGCTCCTGGGTGGAAACGCCCTTGTCGGAGATCTTGAATCCCAGAAAGTCTACTTCTGTTACCCCAAACGCGCACTTACTCAGTTTCGCGTAGAGTTGGTGCTTGCGTAGGGCGGATAGTACCTGGTGGAGGTGTTGTTTGTGTTCCTCGATAGAATGACTGTACACGAGGACGTCGTCGATATACAGGACCAGGCATTGTCCATTCAAGTGGCGAAGTGCGGTAGAGATGAGACGAGAGAAAGCTCCGGGAGCGTTGCATAGCCCGAAGCACAGTACGCGCCACTCGAAGGATCCAAAGCGGGTTCGGATCGCGGTCTTGTGACAGTCTTCGTCCTTGATTCGCATCTGGTGATAGGCCCCAACGAGGTCTATCTGGGAGAAGATGGTAGCTCCTGCAACCTGGTCCAGAGCCTCATCGATGAGCGGGAGAGGCGTGGCGTCCGGAACCGTGATTCGGTTTAGCGCGCGATAGTCGCAGACCATTCGGAGTTGGCCGGACTTCTTCTTGACGAAGAACACGGGAGCACCAACCGGGGAGGAGGAGGGGCGGATGAGACCCTTGCGGAGGAGTTCATCCAAGGTGTTGCGGAGGAGAGTGAGCTCTTGAGCTGAGAGGCGGATAACAGGTCGAACGGGAGGTGGTTCACCAGGGCGGAGGTTGATCTCGAAGTCTTGTTCGCGCTGCGGAGGGAGCTCGTACGGTAGCTCTTCCTTGAAGACGTCGTCGAATTCGTCGACGATGGATGCCAGCTCGGTGTGGCATTCGACGGACGTGGAAGGGCGGAGGCGTAGCGCGTAGAGTTCGCAGGAACGCTTCTTCACAAGGCGGCGCATGCGCTTGTAGGTGATCGTCGGGACCGTGGGTTTGTCAAATGGCTTCGTCGAGGTAGACTGGCTTCGTGGCAGCACTTTCATAAGAGAACCATCGGCGCGCTTGATGGTCAGGCTGTATGAGCACCAATCGACGTATGGTCGAACCTGTCGGAGCCATTGACCACCGACGGTGACGAGTGGAAGCCCGTTGTCTTTGTCCTTCATGTCGATGACGTAGACAGTGACTGGGGCTAGGGCGTCATGTAGAGCGATCGTAGTGTGTGCTTGAGAGTGTACAGGCACCGTGGTGTCGTTGCCAAGTTCTGTGAGAGAGTAGTCAGAAGGTTTCAGGAAGAGATTGCACAAACGTGCGGTGTCAGGCGAGATGAAGGCGTGAGAGGCACCTGGATCGAGATGGAAGGCAACTGGGTGGCCATTGAGGGAGCCGTTGTACATCATCTCGCCGACGGGGGTGGCGTCGATGGCGGAAAGAGTGGGGAGCGATCGAGCGCCGAGAGGAGCCGCACTGGTGTGCGGCGTGCTTAGTTATTCGTGCGACTCTTCAACCCGGAGGCAGTGCTGACGTTAAGTCGGCAAGGGTGGCTTGGATCGCTCCAAGGGCCTTTACCACACTTCATGCAGCGGTCGTGGGCGCGGTAGATACGATTCTCTAAAGGATTGCGAACGTCGGCGAGTCCCCAGCAATCGGCGCGTAGTTCCTTGCCGATCAGTGATGGGTCGGTAGATTTATCCAAGGTTGATTTCGCAGTGCGGTCTTTGTTCTTTCCCTGTCTGGATCGGGCGGAAGATGTAGACGATGGCGGATATCCTTCATTCCACTTCTCGGAGATGTGGACCGTTCGTACGAAGTTGTACACCTCGGCCATATTCGGAGGTCTTCCATCGGGGAAGCGGACGGAAAGCTTCTTCTTGAAGAGAACAGGGAGACTGAGCTGGAAGAACGTAAATGCTTCAGTGACTGGGGTGTTGCAGATATCTACGAGTTCGCGGAACTTCGTGATGTGACTCTCGAGGGAGCCCTCACTGAATCGCAAGCGTCTGAGCTGGACTCGCGCAAGCGCCGTCTCGTTCGCGGGAACAAATTCGGAGAGCATTGCAGTCTGCACCTCGTCGAGAGTGTTAAAGATCGTGCCTTCGCGCGTCGCACGAGAGTACCAGTGATCTGCGTTGTCCCGTAGTAGGCAGGAGACGATATGCACCTCCTGAGCGTCGTCGATGGAAGGACAGAGACTTGTAATCTTTCGGACGTTCGATACGAAGGAGCGGACTTTGATCGACTTTCGCTCGTTGTCGCGCCCGTGGTAGGTAGAAAAGTTAGAGGACTTTAGAACCTGTAGAAGGGAGGTTGTGGGGCCAGACGCGGTCGAGATATGCGGCGCTACGTTGTTCATGGGATCTCTGGTGGTGACGGGTGGGGGGGATGGGAGCCTGGCCGACGCATCGACGCGGTTCTGCAAGGTTTGTAGCTGGGATATAATCATAGACATCGTAGTTTGCTGCTCTTTGATCATCGAGAGCAGGTTTGTGGGAGAGGGTTCTGAGGTTGAATGATTCGAAAGGAGTTCGACGGCGTCTGGGTTTCCTGAATTGGTGGGTGCGATCTGGTTTGGAGTGGTACTAAGGTCCGGTTGTTGGGAGGGAGGCGGTGTGCACACTGCTGGTGACACGTGCGAATGGACGGCTGGAGTCGGCGTCCGCACTGCGGGCTGAGAACCGGAACATGGAGGAGAGGCAGTTTGAGACGGCGGGGTTGGAGTGGCAACCCGTCGGCCGAGTTTGGATTGACAGGCCAGCGGCATGACGACAATACAGGGTTAGTGGTATGATTGAGTTCCAGCGGAGAGGAACGAAAGCTGATGCTACCAAGTGTAATACAGTCGTGTAATACAGAGAGATATATCCGTGTACAACGGAGAGGATGAGATAATCAATTGGTTGTCGAGGTTTTCGACTGGCTGGAGAGTGTAGACGGACGCAGAATTGTTCTGGTCCACTGATTGGAACGTGCGGCACGAGCCACACGTTCCAACAGTATAAATAAAGGGCCCCCTTCTGTACCCCTTTGGATCGAAGGGGGCAGCGAGAGAGAAACAGCTACATGGTAGCATCGCACTGGGTGAACCGACACCCAGGCGATTATAGAGCCGTATATGCAAAACATATCGATAACGGCCGCCGCCGAGCGCCCCATCAGCCTCAGCGCCAACGAATATAATCAAGAGCTTCACGAGTGCATCCCTGCGCCGCGCTACCCTGACGCAGAAGTCAACCCCCTCGCCGAGGCGCCGCTCGTGCCCGCGGCGTCTACGCTACGCGCCTAGGCGCTTCTACGCCGGATATCCGCCTGCGCGCCGCTTTACCTATAAGCCTTCTCCTCCGACGCTGCGCCAAAGTTTTTTCTCTCTCCTACCCTGTCGTGTGGCCGCGCTGCTTCAGAGTCCTACCGCCCTCACGCACCCCCTTCCCCCCCGCCCGGCAAAGCACTACAAATCACCCCCCGCATCACTAAGGACGAAGAGCCGGCCGTTCCCTCCCCCCCCCTCCCGCCTGGCATTAAGGGCAAGTCTGCGCCCGCTCTGCCGCCTTTCCCCCAGCGGACACCGACAAAGAAGAGTGTGCCCCCCCCCCCCGCCCGCACTCAAACACAAAACCCCGGCACTGCACTACAACTGCTTACCTCTCCCTCTCACTCCTCAACATCTGAGACATACTACGCTAAGCACTCTATCACAACCCGGTAAGAGCCGGCCGTAAGATCTGAGTAAGGCCTCGCCACCGATTACTCCGTAAGGGAAGTTCGGCACATAAGACGAGAGAAAGAAAGTGCCGAACAGGGCCTCCGCCGCTATTACCCCGGAAGGGAAGTTAGCACTTGGCCGAGCTAAGATTCACAAGCCGAATACCGGTTGGGAATCGACTGGGGACTTGAACTAAACCGGCGGGTTGCGCACTTGCCGTATAACCGGCTCCGCTGGGGTGAGTGTTGCGATCGTTCGAGGACAAGGTGTCTCGTCGTTCGGCCCGGACCTGAGTAAGGACAAGAACTTTATACGGAGTACACCTCGCCGCGCAAGCAGCCGCAAGGATCTAGAGGGAGTGTATTGGTGAAGGCATATATACTGGTCATTAACCATTCCCGGGACGATCCGTACGTTACACGCACCTCATTCCTGGATTGCGCAGGACATAGAAAGGCAGCTGAAAGCGCACCTCACCGAGAGAGTCTAACTCGGAGCCAGTGGTCTGACCCTTAGGGTACCAGAGATAGTATCTCCTGTCAGTGTGCCCGGCTACTCAAAGAGTGGCAGAAGAATCCCTCGCCCGGTAGAGGACCGGTGAAGAATATAAACGATCTGCCCCTTTGGATAAGTCTCGCGTCGAGAACACTCCGCGATGGACACAGAGCGAGAATACGACAATAAAAGAATACTCCGACTACAGGGGAGCGCCGACTACTACACTTGGCGCATCTACGTAAGGGATCTCATGCACTCATCGCAATCCCTTTTCGTCCTCACCGAACCTCGACCCACCGAGGGAAGCGCAGCAACCCGAAAGCGCTGGGACGATGCCGATCGCAAAGCACGCTCCGCGATCGTGCAGAACCTTGGAACACAGCCGATTGTCGCTGTATCAGAACTCCTGGAAAGGGAGTACTGCTCCGCTTTGGAAGTGTGGACCAAACTAGAGGCCACATATAAGAAGGACAACATACAGTCAAAGTTGAACCTTCGCCAAAAGCTTAGCACCATGGCATATAAAGACGGTGAGGACATACAAAATCACCTCATTACCCTTGAAACCACTTTCTTAGAACTCGCACGCCTAGGCGACCCAGTGACAGATAAGGAAAGGACCGCCACGTTACTTCGTTCCCTTTCAGAGTCACTGATGGCCATCACACTACTGGCTGACGCTACAAATATGGAATACGACCAGGTGGTATCCCTAGTGCGATCAGAAATGGACCGTAGGGGTCATCGCCCAAACAACACTACGGCATCGAAACCAAACGACCGCACACACCCATACCCGGCCACAAAGAAGTCTTCACAAGGCAAAAGACAGCACACAAAGCCAAAGAAAAGAGGCGTGAAATGTTGGAACTGCGGGCGTATCGGACACATTCGTTCCGAATGCTGGAGGAAAACCAACAACAAGTCCTCGGAAACCACTCAACACGGTAAAAACAAGAGCAATAACACAAACCGCTCGTGGGATTCAAACCGAAACGGGAATAACCAGCAAGAAAACCATCGACAGGATGCCAACCGCAACAACAACCACAACAAGCAAAACCAAAACCACCGCGGATTCGTAGCGATCGCCAACGCCAGCGTACATTCCGAGCAACACACACCGACATGGTTGGACTCAGGGGCAAGTCACGTCTTCATCAAAGACAAGTCCCTGTTCTGGGAATATCACACAACCCCACCACAAACCGTGAATACTTGCGATAATACATCCGACAGCGTGGGACTTGGGAAAATAAAATTACCTTTCGGCGCAAACGGTGTGATGTTACCAGCAAAGCATACCCCAAGCTTCGACTCCAACCTAATCTCCCTCTCCACTCTGGCATCACAAGTAGACGTCGAATTTTCCACTGAGGCAGAAACCAGCTTCATTATATAGCACAAGAGCACAGGAGAGGTATTCTTCACATCAAGGCCGAGACACGGACTCTACCCACTTCCCAACCCCTTACCCTCCCCTATGGCTCACATGGCAATGCGACAGATTGGTGACAACCCTCACGACTGGCATGAGAAACTCGGCCACCCTGGCCGAGACAAACTACTCAAGTGCGTTGAGACATCTCACGGGGTACCACGATTCTCAAGTGAGGAGGTACGCAACATCATATGCAACCCATGCATACAAGCTGGAACAAAACGGGCTCCACTGCAACAAATTGGAAAAACTGCGAGCAGGAACCTCGAACTCACTCACACCGATCTCAGCGGACCCATCACGCCACCTTCGCTGCAAGGATCGCGATATATGCAAGTCCTTATCGAAGACAGGACAAGGGCGAGTGCCATTTACTTCCTTAGTAAAAAGACACAATTCTTCCAATCCATTCGTTGGTACAAGTCTCGCGCGGAAAACGAGGTGCCTCCGAATCGAATGTACCGCGTTCGCCTTGACGGGGCGGGTGAGAATCGCTCCGATGACTTCGTCACATATGCGATGGAGAATGGCATCATCCTTGAATTCACCCCACCATATGCGCATCAATCAAATGGCGTCGCGGAGAAGACCATTGAAGATCTTTGGAAAGTTGCCCGCACCTTCCTGTTTGAGTCCAAGTTACCACAGGAACTCTGGGAAGAGGCAATCTCTCACGCAAACTATCTTAGGAATCGACTACCAAACCAACGGGTAGACATCAGAGTCCCGTACACCCTGTGTTTTGGTGAGAAGCCTGACTTCACCAACCTATTAAAGTTTGGACAGCCAGGACATGCGTTCATATACAGATCAGACACCGCACCGAATAAGAAGCTACTACCCCGGGCACTTCCTGGTAACTTTGTTGGTATACAAAGTCCCCGCACTTTGTACAGGGTATACATCCCATCGACTGATAAAGTAATAAAGTGCCGCAAGGCAGACTTCAAAGTAAGCAAGGACAAACTACCATCCTTCAAAGACCTGATCGACTTCTCTTCCCTCCGAAGGCAACATGCCGAGGTGAACATGGATGAAGATTCCGAGGAACACCTCGATGCATCTCTGGCACACTGTCTCGTATCCTTCTCGCACTCCGAAGGTCTTAGGGATGACGGCACAGTCCCAAAGAACTTCGACGAAGCGAGGAAGATGAGAGGATGGGCCGAAGCTATCGGCAGGGAGTACAATGCCTTGGTGGAAAGAGGGACATGGAGGCTTGTAGACAGGAAGCCTGGGGTGAAACCTTTACCATTCCTTTGGAGGTTCATTGCCAAACTCCTTTGCGAAGACCCACCTCCTATTGTACCTAAGGCAAGTTGCGTTGCACGGGGCGACATGCAACGCCCCTACATCGATTTTGACCCTGAGACCCTATACGCACCGGTTGCGAGACTCGAAACCATCCGCATGATCTTTGCAAAAGCCGCAGCACAAGGCTTGATCTTAGAGACCATGGATGTGAGCAACGCGTATCTCTATGGTGATCTAGATGAGCCCCTTATCATGGAGCAACCAACTAATTCATCTGGATCCTCCTTTGTCCCAGGAAAGGTTTGCTTACTCCTAAAATCGATATATGGAGCGAAACAAGCGGGACACATATGGGGCTCATTGATGCACAGCGAGTTGATTCGCTTGGGATTCAGACAGTCTACCACAGACAGTCGGCTATACCTGTACTCGTCCAAGAGTGGTACCCTAATACTCGTTATAGTCATGGACGATATTCTTATGGCCTGCAACTCATATAGTCTACTCCAGGACTTCAAGGCCAAGATGACAAACCTGTTCAAGGTTAAGATCCTTGGTGAGGCAAAGTCATTGGTGGGGCTACAGATCGAGCGAAACGACCAGGGCATTATGGTCACCCAGACTCGTTATATCGATAAGATAATAAAAGAGAACGGGCTTGAGAACTGTAACGTTTCTCAAACACCCCTGGCCACCAAGGAAGATCTGACCAGCCACCACGATGAAGAGCGCGCTGTGTCTACAGGAACACACAACCGATACCGGAAGTTGGTAGGTTGTTTGATGTATTTGGCCGTGAACTCCAGGCCTGACATCATGTTCGCAGCGTCGATGCTGGCAAGGCAAGTCCATGACCCATGCTTGCGGCATGTTGGACTAGCGAAGAGAGTGTTACGATACCTCAATGGTACGAAGGGTCTTGGCTTGTTCTATCCCTCTAACACTACGGCTCCAATGGAAGCGTATTGTGACGCTGATTGGGCTGGATGCCTCGAAACGCGGAAGTCCACGACGGGAGTTATAATAAAGGTGAACGAAGCACTAATTATGTGGACGACTAAGAAGCAAGCTCTAATTACCCTGTCGTCTGGTGAAGCTGAATATGTGGCTATGTCGTACTGTGGGAAAATGTGACCTGGCTCCGAAGACTGTTCTGGGAGCTGAGCGCTGAAAAGGTCCTTGACGATGAACCGGACATGTATCCAATATCCACATATTCGGATAGCTCGACTGCGCTGTCGATAGCTAAGAATCCGGGAGTCTCTGAAAGGAACACGCACATAGCTCTAAAACATCACCATATCAAAGAGCTCGTTGAGACTGGAGTCATTGACATAAAGCCAATAAGGACAGACACACAAGCCGCTGATATATTCACAAAGTCACTCCCGGTGGAACGATTGAAAGTTCTCACAGTATTATGTGGGCTTAGGAACAAAACATCCACTGAGTAAGTATGTGTATCTATATTGTCAAGGTAGCTAACTTTTGAGTTTGTTTTTACTTTTTGTTTTGGAATCCAGATATGTTAGTTTATTAGAGTCGCGAAAGGGGCCCGTACCTTTTCCTAGATTGCAGATTTTTGCCTATTCGGTTTTTGCTGCAGTACAGGTTTTTAATGGCGGGTACCAAGACATCTAGTCTGTTAGACTTATTTCGCAAACTAAGCTGCTATCTTATTTTCGAGGGACGGTGTAGACGGACGCAGAATTGTCCTGGTCCACTGATTGGAACGTGTGGCACGAGCCACACGTTCCAACAGTATAAATAAAGGGCCCCCTTCTGTACCCCTTTGGATGGAAGGGGGCAGCGAGAGAGAAACAGCTACAGAGAGCTCTCAGGAGGAGCTGTCCAGCCTGTGCCTCTTTTTATATTGCTCCTCGATGAGGGCTTGTAGCAAAAGTAATGAGCTACGTGGCGTGTTCTAGCTTGTAGTGTCACGCGAAGGTAGTGTAGTGATGTTAAAGTGCTACTCTAGCTTATAGCACCTACTACTTCGTCACACTAAACATCTAGGTTAGCACCACTATCGAAGGTTCAGTTCCCAAGAAAGACCCAGCTACGTATCCACCTCGAGTCGTCCCTGCGTTGTATCAGCAGAATCCTCAGCAAATGAAGAGGCTGGGATTGTATTATAATCCGCAAGCCGTGACTCTAGCGTTTTGTATGTGAACCCTCAACGCAGGACTTAAAAATACAGATGAAAGTCGACAGCCATGATTCGTTCCCTTTCCAGTGTGCTTAGGGGCAATGAAAAAATTGCGGCAGAGCAGGCGATCTTGAGGTGGACATTGGCGATTAGAACTAGACATTAAGAGCTTCCTCTATTGAACGAAAGGGAGGACATTGAAGACGTTAGCAGACAGGCTCTAAAAAATTATAACGCTTCCAGGAAAGGGAGCTTCCCGGCTTCCAGGAAAGGGAGCTTCCCGGTAGAAGAACGCTGTACCATGTCGCGAGACTAAGCTGACATGCGCCGAAATCGTACAATACACTACACTTTGCTTGGCTATCCTATTACGACGAAGTAGTATAGTTGTAGGGAACTCCATCAGTTGCTCGTCTAAAGAGCAGCAATCAGCTGTTTGGAGTTAATGTGCGGACCTGGAGTGCTGAACGGCGTAGAGTATTTCTTGCTCCGATGCCCATTGAGGAACTTATCTATGCGGATATGTTTACCTCCCGTTGCGTGAACTTTGCGAATTATGAATTGGAGTGATTATTAGACGCTGGCCTGTGAAAGTATTTGTCTACCTATGAGAAAACGTTCTTTGAACGAAAACGATCTGTGCTGTGTAGGAATTATACATAGGCATCTATAAAAAGAGAGGTTTGTCTGGTGTCCAATGGGCTGAACGACTTCTGTTGACAAGTACAATCGCTCCCTTCTCTGCTCGCCGTTCGCCCCCTTCTCTCTTGCGCAACGCCGCCGGGGCAGCCGCCTATTTACTATTATTGTATAGCAGTAAATGGGTGGACATCATGGCCCAGTCCAACGGATGGCCGTGATTTGTCCGTTCAGTTTTCACTGTCTCTCGCAAATATCTTTGTAAAGATGCTTCGCGGAGTACTATCGTTGTCCACATGGGTGTAGTACCTATTGAAAACCACTACCAGCAGTAAAACCACGTGGAAAAAATCTGCAACCAGAGGAAAAGGTACAGCACGATGACTTATCAAAGTACTATTGTTAACGGAAACCAAAAAGACAAAGATCTGCTCAAACATAAAAAGAAAAAGAAGAATAATGCATAAAAGAGGGTTACAATCATCCAATATCGTAACTCGCAAAGACGTCTAAACTTCTCCAAATTTTCACACGCAACACTTTTAGTAAGCATGTCCGCAGATTGCACATTGGTACCAATCTCTTCAACTTTCACCACACCAGTCTCTACGAGTTGTTTCTCATGATGATTTTATCGCGATATGCTTCTTTCTTTCCAAAGATCTAGCTTTTTCAGGATCGACACCGCCCTCGAACTATATGTTAGTATACAAATTGGGTACATTTTTGGTTCCTCTGCATGAAATTTATCTGTGCGAAGCTCCCAAAATAGCCTGCGTAGCCAAGTCAGACATCTCGCTCAATATGATGGTTCAATGTAATCTGCTTCACCAAATAATAAACCCATCCATTTTTATTTCTTTGTAGTCTACAAAACTGGGATGTTGTTCACTTTCATGATCAGTCCGGTAGTTGACTTTCTTGTCTCATGACAGCCAGCCCAGCCTGAATCATAGAATGATTCCATTGGGCTATTATGATCCACTAGAAAAAACAAGTTAAAACCCATGGTTCCTTTAAAGTAATGTAGTATCCTTTTACTAAATTCCAAGTGTCTGAGAAAGGACTCATGAACTTGGCGCGCCAATATAAATGATGAAAAAATTATTCCTTGCCTTGATGAACCGGTCAAATACATTATATTTCTGACCATTTGTCAGTATCTGCGATGAAGCACCTTGATAGGCTTCAAATCTTCTTTTCTACAATTAGTTAGGTTGCAAGGATTATGTAGCGAAGTTTTTACTATTTTGCAGTTACCTAGCCTATATGTTTTTAGTATATTTGTAACGTACATTTTCTGCAGGATTTTTACTTCGCTTTTGTCCCTAATGATGTTCAGTTCAACAGAAGAATTTACCTCATCGCGAAGTGTAACTTGGAATAGGCTTTCCATCTCTCTCTTGAAATCTCGAGAAGAGAGCGGGACTGTGACACCAGGAGTATGTCATCAAATACCACCACCAGGTTTTCCATGGGGCTTTGGACTTATATTTATATAAGCGGCTGTCCGTACTTGTTTCTTCAAATGGAAGTTGGAGCGACTCCTTTTGTAACAAGAATCCCCATATTTTTCCGGCTTCTTTAGCCATGTAGATAGATTTTAGTAGAAGGTATACCTTTCCGGGTACATATGAGGAGCCGAAGAGCTGCGGAGTTGTTCCATAATAAGTGGTTCCTCCAGGTTCCCTTACAGATAGACGTTGCTAATGTCCAGCGTTTCCATTATCAGAGATTGTGCTGCAGCTTTCGCAATACCCAGGTCAATGGTCTCCGTAGTGCAAAACCCGAAGTTTAGGTATCACAATCAAGGTGTTTGGAGCCTAGCTTCCTGTGGAGACCGACTCAGTAACATAGTCCTCTGTATACCTGTGATATGGGCGTAGCTCCGTAGGTATTTCGGATTGACCACAGAGGTGGATAAAGAAAGGTGAACCGGAGCCACAAAGATGCTAAAACCAGAGACCGGTGTGCCACGCGATGCGGCGGTTTAGAATATACCCGGTGAAGGGTGCCTTTCGAGGACGGAGAAAGACCATCTGGGGGGTCGTGCGCAAAGCGGAAACAGACCAGATGCATGGTGCACATGAACGGGATGTAGCGAAACAACTACTCAATAGAGAGGCAATACCAGTACGACAAGGTAGACAACTGTCACACGACAATTATAATACAGAATATCTGCATGCTTACCAAGTGGTTGAATTGAGTGCACCGAATCCGGTGACCATCCAAGAGGAGTAGTACACGGCGCAACGACGTTCTCGACGGAGGAGGGTGGAAAGCTGGTTTCGGAAGACGAACAGGAGGTGGAAGCTGTTGAGGAAACTGGCGACGTCGCAATCCAGAGCCAGATACTTCAGGTCAAACTGAACAGTTATGAATGACCGAAGTCTCGGGTTAAGTTTACTTAGTGCTCGCGACGATGAGGTCGCGGTCACCTGAGTAGGTACCAAATAAATTATGATTGTTAACTATAATAGTGCACATCTCCTCAGGTCCACACACGTGGCCAGGCCAGTGTCAGGCAAAGTGAGGGGTCAACCCAAGTAAAACATAACACTACAGCATGGTGCTGTCGCACACGCGCACACTCATCTTGCAATCCATTCTAGATTCCTATCTTCCAAGATAAAACTTCACACATTACACCATTCCATTGGCATCTCCTCGTACAGGCCCAAGTCATATACGGTAGAGCCGTCACGGTAACCACTTCACACTACTATGAGTAGCATCATCGTGATTTCCACGCCTTTCGCGTTGCCCCACAGTCTCGATCCGTGCCACGGCTTCGTGTAGGCTTTCAGGATCGAATTCTAAGTAGGGACGCTGAAGGTCTCCAAGTACGACGCTTCGTGCTTTTATAAATAGGCTTGGTGGAACTGCGCTTAGGTATTTGGCAATTAATGTCCATAGGAATGGAAGAGGATTGATTCTCGGCTCACTTTCAACCAATACCCACGTTTTTCTTTCCACCAATGTATTGTACTCTCTGTCAATCGCTTCAGCGTATTTGGGGATACCTCTAGCGTCGTCAGAGTTCATGGGAATGTTGCCATCGTTTCCAGAATCTTTGTAGCGTGAGTGGGCAGCCATACCATGGGCAAGAGCAGCGTCGAGGTGTTCTGCGTTTTCTTCGTCTAGATCCCGCCCGGCTTCTAGCCTTCGTAATGGAGAGAATTCGAGGATGTATTTGGTAGACAGGAGTTGTTCTTTGGTCACATTGAAGTCTTCCCCGTCTCACGCAGAGCACTGCCAGTTTTAGATACAGGGAGGTTCCTGAGATGCATGGATTCCACTCCTGGGCGGCCCCAGAGCAGCCCACGGCATGTCATGCGACGGTCGTCAGCGTGGGCAATGTTTTTATGGTCCGGCAGCCAATCTGTTGAAAGAACCCGCGTCCAATACACTCTCACTACCCAATCAGATCTCTTCAAAAAGATCTGGCGTGGTTTTTGCACTCGGAAGCCAGGGCTCTTGACAAAAGCTCGTGCATGTGCTCCCAGATTCTTGCACGCGACAATTTTCATATTCCTTTCGGGAGGTTTTCGATTTGCGGGGTTTGCAACTCCCTCTCAAGATGAGACGGTACAGTACACCATACCGAATAGCGCGCTTTTCTTCGCGAATTTCACGTATGGATCGCAAGGCGAGACTGACCTCGGAAATGGCATTCCCGTTGTCTTCTGAATGCACACGTCTGTGCATCTCACGTCTATATGCCACTACCTACATTTAAGATGCATGCAATAGATACGATGTCGTGACGGGGGACTAACTCGTCCAAGTTGTTTTGCAGGTGTGGCAATGGGTAGACATATCTGATAGACACCTCCAGCGCAGCAAGCGCTATAGGATCGAACTTAGCAAACTGTAGTAGGAATGGTGACTTGGATAAGAGCCTCTCGCATGGAGGTTCTCCAATTTCCGCCCATGTTCAAGGAACATACTGGGGCTTGAAACATGGTAAACCATCTTGGTATTGGGTGAGTCTTCATCGTACCCACGAAATGAGTTTAGCGGATTTTGCTTCGAGATGGATTTTTTCCTTATCAGGTACGGGGAACTGCTGCTATCCGCAGTAGCGAACCACCAGGTTCTATGAGAGATTCTTCGTATGCTAGAAGGTATCTTATACCTTTGTGAACCCCAGCCATCTCATCTTGTACTGGCAATGCTCCGCTGCTCTTTGGGAATTACTCACGAACTGATGTATGACTGTTTCGTCACTTTTCGTCTCTGCTGGGAGCTTTGAACCCCCAATGATCACAGGCTACAGGTTATAGCGCTCTTTGGCCTCATTGTTCTCCATGAGAACTTTGCGGCTGCCCGTTTTATTTCTCAACACTTCAAAGTGAACTTTTAACTTCCGGCGGAGCTTTGTCGAGGTCTTCCTCCCTGGTACCTTGGCTTTCTTGGGACACACGTGCCTGCAGAGGTACACATACGTGCCTGGCTCCCGCATCTTTTGCCCGAAGACAGGTGCATCGTATCTCCATTTGTAGCGCTGCTGCGCTTTGGCCAGAGTTTCTCTCGCTCTTGAGATGAGCTGGTGCAGATGGGACAAAAACTGTATATTTACCTCTTGCGGTTCTCGGTCCTTCAGGTATTTTGAACGTTGGAGGAACAGCGGTTTAGGAATTTGAGCAAATGCCAACTCGAAAGTGGAATGCTCCGTGCTATCATGCACCTGGGTGTTATATACAGTTGTGAACACATCGTTTTGTAGATTTAAACTGCAATGATGCTTAGCAAAAAATTGCCCTAAAAAGTAAAAATGTTTCCTTTGTACCTCTCAATCAAGCCGATGGCCTGCGGATGATACGTCATTGTGAAAACTTCTTTCATGCCGAGGATTAGATATACAGTCTGGAAGAACTTCGAAGCGAAGTTAGATCCTATACTTGCCAGGAAATTGACGGGCGGTCCGTACAAGAACACCCAATGAGTGTACAACGCTCTTGTGACTGCGAATACACTGCTTGACTGTACTGGAACGATCTTCGTGAACTTTGAGTAACGATTAGAGATTAAAAATAGGTAACAACTCCATCCCTCCTTCCCTTGCAGTGGATCTGAGATGTTGATAGCAACAATTTCTAACAATTCGGTCGCCAGTAAGAGCATCAAGAGTGACGCGTTACGTTCCAGTGAGATTCTCTCCTTCACTCAAGAGTAGCACTCTTTCATAAATCAATACACACCAGCGTTTTTTCGTAGCCAATAGAACCTGCGACTCATCTTCGCGTACACCATAGGCCCAGCCACATATCCAGCCGCATGCGACTAATGATGCCTACGCATCACGCTATCTCTGAAAGATTTGTTTACGAAAAGGTGCTGGCTTTCGTTTAAACTATACCTGCAGACTACTCGTTCTTCTCCATTTGTGTAGAATAAACCATTCGGGTCCGTGAGGGAGTTCTCTCATACCTGTAGACAAAATGAATGTCCAGCTTTCTCTGCAAACAGCTTCTCTTGTGAAGCAGTTGTCACTGCGTATTTTCCGAAGTCGAGGATTGCGTCCACTGGATGCGTGACAGTTCACAACAACCCTTTGTTATGATGAGTCTCTGCACTACGAACATCACAAATGGCCCAAATGGGTCACAATATGACCGACGTGGTGCAATTGAGCCCAAAAAGTTTGGAGAACATGTATCTAATGAAGACAATAGAATTATGTTCACCCTAATGGCCATATTTCGTTTATATTACGTCCACAATTTGGCCACATCATTCAGAACCGGACTTGTTTACCTCCCTTAAATGCACGTTCTCCCAAATGTGGTAGGTAAATGGCAACAATGTGGTCCCATGTAGGCCATACGTCGGCTATGTTTGATTTTCGTAGGGTCAGAGCACTGCTCCAATGAATTGAAGAGACGGAGCGGTCTCTTGGACAGTAGCTACAATTACAATACGCCAAGCTTGGCGGTTGGTACGCAAAGGAGAAGCATATTGTTAGGAACAGAGGTGCAGTGGTGGAATTGTTTGGAAGTAGATGGTGATTATTCGAGTTAGACGTTTGGAACATCCAACGGGGTTTACATAGATTTTCTAGTCTAGTTCTATCAGTGCCACTAGTCGATGAGAATTCGTCCGAGTTAAACGGTATGAAGCTTGGTGTTCGTGCTGGCCTCCATACGCAACTGGTTTACCGGGTTCAGTGCCAGATCTAATCGTTTGATGACTTGGAAAATTCAATAAACGCTGATGACTTGTCATCAGACAGGGTCTTGATGATCTGGCATGGACCCATGGTGCCAGTGATGACTTGGCACGACTCCCTCGGGAATATTCCATGACCGTTTGGTCCCTGCTGTACCGTGTGAACTTTCTTTCAACGTTGTGAGTAGTAGGAAACGTGTACTTTAGGGCCAATGTGTGCACGTGTTCAACCAAAACTTCCCATACATGAACATGTTGTCATGTCATATAACAGGGTGTCATGAAGATGTCAACTCGGCTTTGAGTCCAGTTTTGCATGGTAAATGGGTAACCGGCCTATTCAGTAGATCGAATAGAATGAAACTAGCTGGGTTGTGCCCGTTAGAACTGATGTTAGAGCCAACTATACTCAAAGAAAGGTAAATAATAACTAATTCTAACACATATCGCGTCCTTCATCGATTTGCTGCTGCCCAGTCTGGCTTTGTGTGTTACACGAAACTGACGACTCTTCTGGAATTGTTTGATAAACCTGCAATCCCTCTAGAAAAAGGTTTGGATTTTGAAAAGTGCAAAATAAAATGCTGTATTAAAGTATCTCTCACTGCGTATGACATCAGGAAGAACTCAGTGCGTATTCCAAAGTGACACCTCTTGCACGAAAATGCACAATTTTTTCAGTTCTTGGATGTCGCGCAGATCGCAATTGGAGTGTGGCTGCTTTCGAAGAAGTGCATTCTGAGTGGAAATTGAATGATATCTGTAGCTAGTTCTCGTTCCTGCTTTTCAACCAAAGTTTTAAAATTTACCCCTTGTTGAAAGAAAGTGACAACCGAGTAACGCAGCTCAGCAGGAGTAGAATGGTATCTTACTGTCTCGTCAAAAGCCGATTTGTACTCGTCACCATGGATATACAGGCCACGGGCTACTGCCGCTCCTGTATAAGTTGAGTAAGATTCGCTCCCAAAACGTTTCAGATCATCAAAGGAGCTGTATACAGAGTTCATGAGCAATATTGGCAGGATCAAAAGTTTAAGATTTGTGGTAGAACGACCATACGGGCGTCAGATCATGAAGGGCGACAGTGAACACCGATGCGCGATGCCGTGGGGAGCCGGATGGTCGAAAGGTGCCAAGAGAGCACCTGACTGGCACGGAGCAAAAGGGGGCTATCGGGTCCGGATACACGTGGCTGAGCGGAAGGAAGGGCAAGCGTGCCTGCAAGATCCTAGAGGATTTTCAATTGATTTTTAGGTAGTGCATATGCAGTGCCGTCATTGACCCGTATCTGCCGAGGTGCTTCGTCGCCGAGGTGCACCTCGGGGCTGGCCGGTCTACTCAGAATGACAGTACCCCCCTTAAACCCCTTGAACGAGTAAAGGCAGACGTCATCCCACCAAACGGACTAGTTTCTTGTTCTAGTTGGCGATACAGATTCCCGCTAGCTTGTACTACTACTCTGCGCGGTAAATAACGAGCGGTACAAGACCGCTAACACTCTACGCGTGCTCCCTGATCACGCCTGACACAGTTGCTCGTCCGATTCTGCAGCTCTCGACCGGCGTCTCTTGAGTTCTACCGTTAGGATCACAGAACACATCTTCCTCCTGGGCTTTCTAGTAAATTCTTCTACTGACCACTGAGACACGTCCGACCGGTCAGCATCTTGTGCTAGAGCATTGCGCTTCCCTACAATGGTCTCCCGACCTAGAACACCAATCAAGGACCGAAAATGGAATCGAAACTTCCGAAACCACCAAATCAGAAAGGTTCACAGGGTAGAAAAACAGCCCAGCCCGTTACGGGTTCTCAGGCCGCTTCAGCAGCGGTCTCTGACACCCCTTCGGCCTCCAACCGAAGCAAGAGAAGTGCCATAGTACTCAACACGGCCGTAATGGATATCCCGGAGTCACTGCTTCGCACAGGAAGTGCGGCAGCGTCCTCCTCTACACGGCACGGTCCGCCAGCATCCCGGCTGCCAACCACAAATACTGGAGCAGCCACATTTTTGCGCGATATACCGATAGGGAAGATTGGCTTCGCCGACTTGTGGGACCGTACCTGCACTCACCTGTCGTTATTCGTCCGCACAGAACTCGATATAAGGGTCCCAGTAGCGTTCGAGGAGTATCTTGCTGATCTGATGCACCAAATACTAGAGCGATAGGCCTCTGAGATAATCCGCACGGCTACCGAGGAAGTGATGTCACGCCTCTAGTCAAGCGTCGACGGCACGGAAGTCCAGCCAAATCAGACAAATCAACCGTTATCTGCGGGACAACATGTCACCCAGACCATCTCAAAGTTTGACACAAACCGTACGGGCACTGCACCCGCCCTAGAGTCCGGTAAAGGTATTCTGGACGGGAATGAAAGAGAAAAGTCCTGAACGATCTATCTACCGGCAATCCCCAGTCAGCCAGATCCGAACGGAGATCCTGACGATAGTAGCTTCGACAAAGAGAGCTCAGACCGCGATAGACGCGGCAGTCGGGATAAACCGTCCCGTTCTGATCGTGGTTGCCGCGGCAGAAAGAGAACTTCCCGTCATAAACGCAGACCTAACCGTTAGGACTCAGATACAGACCGAACGGAGATTTCAAAGTCCGGAGAAGACCATTCCGATTCGGGCGAGGGAGTGAGTGACCACTCGTTCGTGGGGTTCGCATCACCGTTCGGGCAGGAGGTCGCTTAAGTGGCTGAAGCCACTTAAAGACTTGTTTCGGAAGGCCGTAGACTATCAAGAAGTCCGCACTGTATAATTCCCGGGTGGCCAGGAAGATTGGCCGCTACCACAAGAAGCTGGTCGTCCAACTAAAGAGGCGCCCGTTCTCCGGATCGGACCCCGATGCCGTACTGGGCTTCTTGCAGTGATTTAAGACCGCATGTGACCACAACGGAATGACAGAAGGCGTAGCCCTCTGTGTCCTCCAGTTTTACTTGACCGGGCCAGCACACGCATTGGTTCAATTTAGTATGACGGGAGAATCCAATGGGGTCGACGTCCGTAAACGGAAAACGTTGCATACATACTCCGGGGTAGTGAAATTTTTGCTAACCACTTATGCGACAGACGAGGTAGTCTTGGACGCACACGGCGAGATGACGACCTATCGACAGTCCTGAGGTGTGTCCGAACGGAATTCGCCCAGAGAATCCAGGATAAGGCACACCGCTGCGGGATCGTGTTCTCAGATCGACGTTTGAAGTCAATCTTCGTGGAGAACCTGCTGCAAGCCATAGGGTCGAAAGTCAGAAACCATCTGACAACTCACCCGCACATCGGACTGAACGCATTGGCCTGATACGCGGAATCCTACGGTGACACGCACCGTGCGACCAAACGGCAAACAATCCGCACGGACTCTCTGCCAACACATCGTCGTTGCTCACGCTCACGAGTGATGAGCCTGGAGACTGACTCAGACGAGGATGACTCGGAGGCACTGGGTGGTAAAGTGTTTGTGATTGGAGGCAGCAGTAGTCTACCGTCTCCTCCCACCACACCGATCTCCACTACGTTTCATTCTTCCCGGACGGTCCTAGTCGCTGCACCAGGTAGAGGTGTAGCCCCCATATACGCACGGTTATTGGACAAACCATGCCGGATATGTCCTTCCCGAGAGCCAGATCATTGCAAAATGTTAGCACCGGAAGTACGTGCTACCCTACAAGTCGCACAGGAGGCAAAATATACCCTATTCCGCGAGGAGGGGTATTACAACTTCCCAAGAAGTCCGTCCGGAAGTACCCGTAGTACCGGACCTCCACGGGCTAGTATTGGTATACGCCAAGGTCAACCTCAGACGAAAACCCGCTCGGGAACACAAGGCTATCCAGTCTAATTGGTGGACGCCGACACACCACCCACTCCGGAAAACTACCCGGAGGGTGCGTAGAGGCGACCCAACCCCCAAGGCCTGAAAGCCTCAATCAGGAGATCGAGCGGCGTCATAAGGAATCCGATTTGGGACCGCCGGCTCCATCTGAAGACGTAAGCACGGACTTAAAACAAGAGTCTGAGACCGATCCGATCATGCTGTTCAGCAGAGCGCATTTCAAAGTCCGTTTCTCAATCGGCCTCGACTATCATGTGCAACTCCCTGTCACTGGTATTGTTGACAGCGGCGCAGGACCAATCCTTGTCCACTCGAACGCTCTCGCGCCCGGATGGCAATCAAAGCTGCCCATGAGACGGCATCCAAATATTACGGATGCGTCTCGTAACCGTATGAAGACTTTGGGAGTCATCTGCCTGTTTATCCGAATTGGTAGCCTGAGTGTATGGGACTATTTCCTAGTCTCCACAAACCTAGCCAAATCGTGCTTGTTGGGAACAACGTTCATCGACAAGCACGTGACGGCCAAATAACCCCAACAGAAATAAGTTGCTTCCCACCATCCCAGACCGGTTGCCTTGCTTTCGGCAACCGCACGGTTTCAAACTATTAATGTTCCCGAGTCTTTCCTGACACATTCGAGTAGCCCGAGCGGTCAGTATACTGCCCATGACCCAAGCGGAAGTTCAAGTAACCGCAAACGTTGGCGGACTTTTATTCCTCCAAGTCAACCCGAGAACCGTCAAGAAACGCCATATGCTCATGGCCAATGACGTCATGGAGCTTATACCGAACCAGGAATTCCGAGTTCTCGTCTACAACTTCAGACAAAATTCCATCCACTTGGCAAAGAACACCATCGACGGGCCCGCCATGCCACCTCCGGTTGCGCCGTTAGATCCGACTGGGTTCCGCTCGGCTTCCGCCGTCTAATACGTTTCTACACCCGCACCAGTTCGTCAGCGTATCGAGGCGGGTTCACAGACTGGCCCACTCGTATGGAGCCCAAGATCGACGAAGCTTTCGCTGCCCTCCGCACGGTATGTGAGAAGTTCGGCAAACCAGCTCCGTATTCACTTCGTGACGCTCTTCTCTCCGCCCGTACGTGGATTTGTCGCGTGCACCATAGCGGGCAGATACTTCTTCGTACCGCGGTGTCCCAGATGAACCTGATGGATAGTTTCTGTACTCCTACCCTTCGAAGTTCGGAGATCGACGGCCATTGCCTCATGGAGGCCAACAGTTTTGATCCAGAGACCACAGTGGACACCCAGGATACTTTTGCTCTAGCTATTGCGCAGCATCAGCCACCCAGTATACAAGGACCACCCACGGGGGACTCGCCCACCATTTATGAGCTGACTATACGGGCTGAGAGTCGTCTCGTTCAGGGGGCCATTAAGGATCTCTCCAATGGTTCTTAGGCCCATGCGGCCGGGGCATCCTCCAGTAATCCTACTTCGGCCGCTAGGCCGCGCAGTCTCGGTGGTGCTGCTGCTGGTGTGAGCCCGAGCGGTTCCTCTTGTGCACCTGCTGTTACGACTGTTGCATCCACTAGGGATGAGTCGATGCCGCAGGTTCCTGTGCCCAGTGTGCCCAACGTAGTCGTCTCGGAGCCCGAGACGGTCAATTCGGGGTCTAGCCGGGATGGTAGCCTTCCCTCGATCCCATGTCAGTCTATTCGCAGTGTTCAAACCCCTAATCGTGGAAGAGTGCGTGGTAGGCGTGCTCGGGGTTGGGTTAGTTAGAGTCGGGTACGGTTCTATCCGCCCGGCGTATTGTGAGCGCAACATGCTCTTTCTTGAGTAAACTTCTGCTTGTTCCGCATTACCTTCTTTATGCCTTCCCGTACAGTCTGTCTCGGCTGGCCCAGCGAGTGGGTCTGTTGATATCTGTAGATGTCTCCGTCGATAGCGCGTGTACGGCCACGGAGCGTGTGGCATATGGTGTCGTACAGAGCGTTTAAGTGCCGCGCTGGAACAACCAATCACGGACGCGCAGTGGCTGCTTTCCGCTTCCCATCTCTTGTTGCGCTCCGCCTCTTCATTCTCCGGCACTCAGAGGTTTGCGCGTCCTCGTTGCTTCTGTGGAAGCTAGTAGCGGGCGATGAAATGGTGGGAAATGTGAGAGGGTGGCTCGAATGTATCATAGTCCGGGTGGTATCCGAGCCAACGGACTCGATATTGCGTTCCGTCTGGCGTTTCGCGATAGCAGACGATTTGGTCAACCGCATGGGGTTGCAGTGTGGGTGTTGTCGGGTCCGTTGCGAGTGGTATGGTAGATTCGTCGGAAAAAGGACCATCCGCATCAACATCGGGTTCTGTGGTCAGCCGTGGTGAAGCCTTTTTAGTGGTTGGGTCGGTGGTGAGTGCCGTTTGGAATGCTCGACGTGGTGCCCGGGGTACTCGGTCAATGCTGACGCAATTTTCCAGTCTGTCTTCTTTTATGAGGACGGTATCGTCTGTGGCGGTCACGACGGGTAATCGACCGTATGTTTTCTAAAGACGTTTCCGATACTTGCGGGTATATTCGTCAACTTTCTCTTCTAGGGCTGTTGACATCCATTCCGGTCCGTCGGCATACACCTCATCCTCAGGACTAAACTTAGGGAGAGTCCGTACGGTTTTATCGAAGTCCCTTTTATAATGGAGTTGGGTTTGAGTGGTTTTTGTCTGGGCGGACGAAAGAGAATCCCGAAGACGGGCTAGGATGTACCGTGTAACCTGCGCCATGGTGGCGTTTTCAAGTTGATGCTCCGGGATTGCAGTAGGGGTCTTTTCAACCTGCAGACTGGGCGGGTGCCGTGAGAGTACCAAGTCGAAAGGCGTTGTGCCCGTTGTCCTTTGCACCTGCATATTGTATGCATAGGTCAACTGTTGCACGTATTCATGCCATTCGGTTTGGTGTTCTGCCACATAGTGACGGAGGTGTTCAACGAGCGTTTTGTTTCACCGTTCGGCCTGTCCGTTTGTTTGCGAGGGGTAAGCCGTGGTGGTCAGGTGCTTGATGCCTAACATGTTACACACCGCTTCAAAGAACATGGAGACAAATTGGCTCCCGTTGTCTGTCAGCAAGTATATTGGTATCCTATACGGATAGACCCAGATTGTCGAAGGAAGCCGAGGCTATGGCTGCGGGCGTAGTGGATTTCAAAGAGACCGCTCGGCAGAACTTTGTAAACCGGTCGGTAATGACTAGAATGTATTGGTGTCCCTTTGCATACTTTGTGAATTGACCAAGGATGTAAATTGCGACGAATTCTAACGGGCCCGCTGCGCGAAATAGCTTCAAGAGCTTATGGTGCCACTGGCGACTTCCGCGAGTAGACAGGCAGGTACGACAATCGTGTACAGTCTGAAATAAGTTATTAGCCATTCCCGGCCAGTAGTAGTCCCGTCGCAGCGTGGAATACATCTTTGTTGCACTGGGGTGTCCAGCAAACCGCGGGGAATGGGAAAGATATAATAACTTGACCTGCAGTGTCTCTGGTACATACCATTGGAGAGCTCCATCTAAAGGAGCTTTTCTTATCAATATCCCTTTCGGTGTACATCGGATAGGCATTTGCCGTCTCCGACTTTCGCCTCTGCGGACTTACAGAGGGGATCATTTTTCTGTTCCTGGACGAAATCTTCCTCCGTTGTCGGGGCTACTTCCTGCCACTCGCCATTAACTTCGAGTACTTCTGGGAGTTCTATCCCGTTCGGATTGTTTTGTGGCCACTCCATTATGATGGTCCTTCCTCTATCGTCCCAGTACACCATAGCTACGGTATATTCTTTGCCGGTTTCGGTCACGTCGTTCGTCATCATGCACGGTACCTCCTCTTCGAGCAGGTCTGTGTCTTCTCTATCCGTACGGACTCTGGAAAGCGCATCGGCCGCTTGGTGCATCACGCCCGGTCGGTGGATTACGTCAAATTTGTACTCCATGAAGCGCAGTCTCCATCTCGTTAACCGTCGGGACGCATCCGCTAGGTTCAGGATCCAGTGTAGTGCGTGGTGGTCCGTGCGTACTGTGAAACGTGTACCCTCTAAGTATGGACGGAGATGAAGGATGGCCCAAACGACGGCCAAACATTCCCGTTCGGTAGTGCCGTAGGCCCACTCGGGCTTTGTTATTGAGTGGCTCTAGTAACCAATCGGACCAAAGTTGCCTTCGGACTGCTCCCGGAGGAGACAGCATCTAACTTGTTTATTGCAAGCGTCCATGTCCAGGACGTATCTGTGACCGTTTTGGAAGAGTGCAATTAAAGGTGGTCGTATGAGGCGTTGGCGTAGTTCGTCGAACGCCTCATACTCCGTATCGGTCAGAGTTTTGAACTCGAATGGTTGGTATTTTTTCAGATTCCGATTAAGCGGGCTGGTAATGTGTGCGAACCACTCAACAAACCGGCGGAAAACGTTGCAAAGGCCGAGGAACGACCGTAGCTCCGTGTGGTTTGTGGTAGTTTTCGATTGTCACAAAGCATCGCATGCTTTCCCGGATACCTACAGTTTGCCCGGACGGATAATGTGACCAAGATATTCGATTGCTTGGTGGAAGAAATAACATTTATGTAACTGCAGCGTAATTCTGGCCGAACGGAGCAGTTCTAATACGGTCCGTACGTGTTGGAAGTGCTCTTGAACCGATCGGGAATTTATAATGACGTCGTCTAGGTAAACTAGAACGAATTGCCATTTAACCCGCGAAATGATGATGTCGAGTGCCTTTTGGAAGGTAGCTGGAGCATTCTTGAGACTGAACGGCATTGTAACGTAGCGGAACAAACCCATGTGGGACGTAAAGCTCTTTTTGTCCCGGTCGGTCTCGTCGACTTCGCATTGCCAATAACCGGTATTAGCGTCTAAAGTGGTGAATACCACTGCATCCCCTAAGGAGTCGATGCACTCATCCATTCTCTGTATAGGGTAAGTATCCCGTACGGTCATTAGGTTGAAGTGGCGGTAGTCAACGCAAATGCGCAGAGTGCCGTCCTTCCTGGGTGCGAATACGACAGAACATGCCCATGCTAAGGACGACGGCTCTATTACGCCCGTGCGGAGTTGCTTTGTTACCTCTTCCCGTTCCAGTTCCATTCGTTTCTGTCCCGCTCGGGAAGGCATCTGGAAGATGGGTTCGGAACCCTCTTCTAAATGTACGCGGTTTTTGGCAATGGAGATGGAACCCAATTTTCCATCCCACATATCCGAAAACTGTTCCAGAAAGTCGGTAATTCTTTCCCGTTCGGTCTCATACTCTTCTCCTATACGGACTTTCTTTATCCAATCATCAGCTTTGACCGTGTCGGACTTTTGATACTGGTCGGTTTGAGTGGGATTAGCCCCCCCCCCTAGCTTCGTCGTTCTTGAGGAAGGGGGACGGAGAAATTAGGGCAACCGGAGCGAGCATGTTGAGGAATTGGCAACTGCTTGACCGCCCGAAGGAAAACCACGGGCCACTGTTGACGTGGCATCGGCAAGGTCGGTACTCAGATACCCGCCAGGAAAATAATCCGGAACGTTCATCTCTTTCGAGACTGGACGGCGATCAGTCGACAACAACCGACGAGTAATCGGACCGCTATTACCGTGAACGGGCATCGTAGGGAACAATTTGGTATCGATATCGTACCAAGGAAACCCCGGTGTACACGACCAGTCAGTCTGCAACGAGTAGCAAAGAAAAGCATCGGCATCTTCTGATCAGAATATTGACCCACGAAGGATGTTCTGAGGGCCCATCTGACGGATAATATCCTCCAACGCGACCGGTATCGGGAACAAACGATCATAGTCTTGATAGTCGTCGGATGTGTACAACTGAACGTCCGGGTCACGGGTAAAGAAAGCCACTCCGTCCAAGGCAGCCGGGATGAACTCCACGAAGGCGAACAAGGCCCACTCCGCGTAGAATATCTGGAAAACCCGATCAGAAGAAGGCCCCTGGTTGAGAACCTCAGACTTGTTATATGTCAGAACGGGCAGAGTCGGAACCGCAAGGTTGCGGGCCACGTCATAATCCTTCTATCCGTGACCGATCAGCAAATACAATCCCACGCAGTCCTTGGCGGCTAAGTCTTGGAACTCCACGTTATGCCAACAGTAATAATACCCGAGGGACGACCGAAATTGGGCTTCAGTCACGGTGTTATCGCCCAACTGGGCTTGGTTGAGCCAATAGAGCCGGTCGAAGGGAGGTTCGAACACGATCAGTTCGAGCATATTATACCGACCGGCCGGGGGATAGTAAGGGTCCTCCTACATCCGACGCAACAGGAACTGCAAGCGGGACTGGTACTCGACCTCCTCGGGGCACCGCACGTACGGCATATTGGAGCGACCAAAGGCCCAGAGGGGAGCATAATCGCGCGGGAAGGGAGAATGCGTCCAATGGGCCCTCCATGAGGCTTCATCAGTCCGCTTGGGGTTCCGCACGTTCCGCTCGTCGGGAGTCCGCACGGATGGGATACGCGAGAACCGTGCAGCATCGAGGTAGTTGCTGGACATCCGCTGATAGTCCAAGACCCACATCGGAGGCTCTCGTTCCTGACAGGCGGGAATGAACGCATGCTGATGGCGATGGTCGAGTTGCTGGCCCGGCAAAGGAAGTGTACGCCAGACCGCTGGTGGACCCTACGTCGGACCGCGCGGACGGGCATATGGATCGACTGGAGGTGGCATGACGGTGGGACTTGCCAGGGAGGATGGCACTGCTGGAAAGGAAGCACCGAACGGTAGAAAGACGGGAGGCGGAGTCAAACGAGGACCTCCTATGGTCTCCATATAAATACTGACCGAACGAACAAGATGGAGTTTGAATCAGAAGAGAAACACTGAGAAAATGCCAGTGCAAGGGTACGCAGCCGTCCGGAGGTAAAGAGAAAGGGTAAAGAAACACGCTGGGAATCGGTTGGCGAAGAGACGTAATAAAGGCACAGAGACCGTCATGGTTGAACTTCAATGGGCCTGCGGAAGTGGACTTAACTGGCCAAAAAAAACACCGCCAGCAAGGATGCCGCCATTTCTACCCGAACGAAATCTAGTACCTCATGGAAATGAGAAGCGCCCCCTCATCCTGTCACCGTACGGACTTAAAGGAGAATGTGAACGGGCAGACACTGCCACGACCGAGCAGCAGATCGCCCGCCATCACCTTAATGTCGGAGAACGTCCCGCAAGTTGGACAGTGAGCCCCGCCTATGCTCTACCCAAACACCACGTTACAGCCGACCACTCGGGAAAGCACCAAGAGAAGGTGGCGCATTCTAAGGAGGAAGGCATGTGGTAGAACGACCGTACGGGCGTCAGATCATGACTGGCGACAGTGAACATCGATGCACGATGCTGTGGGAAGCCAGATTGCGGACAGGTGCCAAGAGTGCACCTGACCGGCACGGCGCGACTGGGGCTGTCAGGGCGGTATAAACGTGCCCGAGTGGAAGGAAGGGCAAGCGTGCTTGCAAGACCCTAGAGAATTTTTAATTAGTTTTAGGTAGTGCATATGCACGCCTGCCATTGGCTCGTATCTGCCGAGGTTCTTCGTCGCCGAGGTGCACCTCGGGGCTGGCCGGTATACTTAAAATGACAAAACCCCCCCGACCCCCCTTAACGAGTAAAGGCAGACGTCATCCCACCAAACGGACTAGTTTCTTGTTCTAGTTGGCGATACAGACTGCCCACTAGCTTGTACTACTACTCCGCGTGGTAAAAAACGAGCTGTACAAGACCGCCAATACTCTACGCGTGCTCCCTGACCACGCCCGACGCAGTTGCCCGTCCGGTTCTGCAGCCCTCGACAGGCGTCTCCTGACTTCTACCGTTCGGATCACCGAACCAATCTTCCGCCCGGGCTTTCTAGGAAATTCTTCTACTGACCGCTGAGGCACGTCCGACCGGTCAGATTCTTGTGCTAAAGCATTGCGCTTCCCCACAGGATTTGCGGGAGAGGCAAATCTAATTTGAGTAACAGTTCGGTCATTTTGGAATCGTTGCATGATGTACATTCGTGGACTTCCTCCATCCCAAGTAGATTCAGACTCTGGTACAAAACAGGAAAGTATATCGTATACACGTACAGTTTCGTAGTATTTCATGTAGCCCAAGTCCATATACCGGGAGGGGCGTTTGAATTATCTTTCCAGCAGGGAAGACTTCAGACGTCTCAGTAGTCTTACGTTTCGAGTCAAAATCTGTCACTCTCCACGGGGATATATGTCAAGTGTCTGTACAGTTGGATTGATTAGAACATGCCTGAAATCAAAGGTATGATAGCGGACATATTTACGAAACCCCTTCATCGGGAGCGATTTACCAACCTACGCCAACTTCCTAACGTCAGGCTTTCTCCAATATGAAAATGCAAGTTAGCAACGGCGGACAGTGAATCAACATTCTAACTCTTCCTGCCTCACATTTTTCAGAAATTGTCAATTAGCATTACAGTAAAAGGTAGGACATAAGGGCTGGCAAGGCGAGATCAAAAAGTAAGAAGGACAGTTAGAGTCTTCTTCTCCCAGTGGACTGGCATTTGGTTCTATTTAAGCTGAAAGACCCCTCATTCTTCAGGTGCTCCAGTTTATTTATAGCCTCTCAGACGGGCTATCTAGATTGTCATTTCTTTCAGCCTAGTCTCGAGATTCTATGAAATATTCTATGCTTCCTTCTTTATCGTACTCTGTTAGTGGTGGTTATTCGTTTAATCCTTCACTGTTCACCTATACCTGATTAGTGTGGCTTTATGGCGCTGAAAGTCTTGTTTTCGCGCAAGCATACGCTCGGTTTTTATTATTGTCCTTCTCTGTCTTCTACCACACTGCCCGACTGGTGCGCTTATATGCGGCGCTGAATACCCGGATCTCGTGGAACTGGTGATCGTAAAAGCGTCGCACGCGTGTGTGACCGGCGTGCCATACACGTCTGTGACAGGAGCCACACTGGCGTTGTTATGAATTGTCATCATGTGCTAGAACATATTCTCTAATAGGTTCCACTTTTGATTCGAGTTACACAAAATTGCATTTATTAGACGAGTCTCCTAACCACTCCAGTAAAAAAGCTCTATATAAGGACCCTGCTGCGATCGTCAGCACTCCGTCTCTCGCCTCCCTCCGCCAGCCCAGACTGGAGAAGAGTGCCAACGTGCCTCCCCAGCAAAAGTCAAAGTAAACAACACATTTTCATTCTGAAAAGTACGATAATCCTTGATAACAGCACAATTTGGTAGCATCGCCAATTACAGTGCAAAACATACTAACATTTGAATTTACAGTGACAGCTAAGAAACCTGCCCAAGTGTCCACGGAGGACAAAAACTGTCAGAAGCCAAAAACTGACAGTAAACCACAAACAACAGCTGCCGGCGAGGCTGACAGCAATATACAAGCAGTAAGCCGCTTTTCAAGTCAGCAGCACTGTAAATTGCCAGCGACAGCGAATCAAAACCTGCTAAGTAAGGGTCGTATTCGGGACACACCCATAGAAAAGAGTGCAGTTTTCTTAGCCAATCAGAACCATACAAGTCGACAAGTGGCTTCAACAACGAATCACAATTCGCCAAGTGAAAGGAAGATTCGAAGACATCTCGCCATTAGAGATGGTAACGTTTTACACGTGTCCAGCGTCACTGATCATTCAGGTGTATTATATTAACAAAGTTTGAAGATGTTTCTAAACGTTCGGATGGAAAATGCAGAAACCTTTTCGAAAAAGGCTACCGCGGCCAATTACGGCTAACAGGCTAATTACGCCTATTTTGGTCCCATTGCCTTCCCATCGGGACCAATTTGGAACAAATTACTCCACTATATTTGGGGCGGGATATCCGTCGAAGTAACCGTTTGGAAAGGATACTTACTGCGGTTAACAAAAACAAGAGTCAATTGTGATCCCATCAACAGACGATCAGTTCCACGTGCCTGTGTCACACTGCGACCCTTTCACCTGTGTAACGTTTGTCATCGTCACAAGACACGTACTACAGCGTGGACAGATCATAATTGCACTCCGGATCACATACGATCCGCAGTGAGCGAATTTGGATTTGGAGAGGCTTGGAAACGTGTATTGGTAGAATACGCGGACAAATTGAAATTACACTTCCCCGTGTGCAACCTGTGGTGTAAGGACGCCTTGGCTTACGGTCACCGCTACTTTACGGAAGAACATCAGCACCGAGTTTCAGCATTTCTAGAATACGCAAACGTTGCCACGTTCGAGGACGGTGAGCCAATTATAACTCTTTCAAGGACTCCAAAGGAAACTCCTGGCACTATAAGCACTGTTTTGAAACATTTAATTGCTCCTTTACATTAAGTATTTAAATGAAATACTGCTTCTTTATTGCTTACTTTTTTAAGTAAAATGGCCCATCAAAGTACTCCTTCCTTTGAGCAAAGCTTACAGGCCATAAAAGAGGTGAGGCAACAAATGACCAGTTTGCAACAACAGTTGCATAATGCTAATAAGGCATTTGTTAATTACAGCAACGCTACACAACCCGTTAGCTCATTAAAGATTCGTAAACGAGATAAATTCACAGGTAAAGGAGTACGTAGTTGGATTAAATGCCTAAAAAATATTTGCGTCAGTATGAACAAACCTCGAAGTGAAGAGGAAAAAATTAAGTTTGCCGTCAGTTATATCAGTGGAGATGCTCTACAATGGCGGGAGCTTGTCACCGTAGATGGTAACGAGCCAAACCCATTTGAAACATTTAAAATTAAATTGATGGAGTACTTTGAGCCCGTGAACAGAGAGTTAACAGCTCGAAAAAAGATATGTGAACTAAAACAAGCTGGTAAGTTTACCACTGTATGATCCTATAGTCAAGAATTTACAAAATGGTTACTACAAATACCGACCATGACATGTGCTGAGCAATTATTCCACTATAGTCAAGGATTAAGAACGAGAACGAGAGTGGAAGTTGAAAGAGCTGAAGTCAACACGGTACAAGAAGCAATGATAATTGCTGATAAAATCGATAATATCTTCAGAAATGAGAGCTGGAGAGGATATCGAACTGGAGGTAATCATAATAGCAGTAACCAAGGACGGACTCCGATGCATATAGGAAACCTCAGTTTTAGGAAATTCCCTCGCGTACTCGGAGAAGAGAAAAACGATGCTTAGAGAATAAGTTATGTTTCATTTGTAAAAAGAAGAAAGTGTATGGCAAAAAATCATTATGGTACAAGTGGTAAGAAGAACTATGGGTCAAAAAACTAATACAAGAACTAATGGATATGTCATTAGCGCAATATAAGAATCAAGAATACAAAAGAATTGTTGATAATAAAAAGAACAAAAACCATATAAAACAAGAAAAAGAAAAAAATAATGCATACCCAAAGCAGTATACTATTATCAAATTATGTTCCTTCCCTCCCTAGAAGGGACGTATCACCAAAAGCACCCCCTTATTAGTATTGAAGGGAGAAGTTAGAAAGAAAAATCCACAAAAATGTAGTGTTTTCATTGGCAGTGGATGTGAGGGGATTATAATCTCAAAATGCTTTGCAGAAAAGTGTAAACTGAAGTTACAAAAGTCAAAGTTGAAAGCGGAACTTTGGGATGGAACTCTTCTTCCTATGAACGTGAGTTCTAGAAAGCTTTGCCTAAAAATTGGTGACGCATACTTCCAAATTAATCCATATGTCGTAGATCTAATATCTTATGGCATCGTCCTAGGTAAATCATGGGTTTCAGACATAAATCCAATAATAAATTGGAAATTGAACCGTATGCTAATCAACATCAAAGGCAAGCAAATAACTCTGGACGCAGAGGCTGAAATGTTCGGGGTCTCATCTTGCCCATTATTCGCAGTTACCCGTAAGCAGTTCGTAAGACTTGTAAGGAAGAGTAAATCCATGATATATCATGTTATTTTGAAGGCAAGTATAGACGAGAATAATTCTATGCCTTATGAAGAACAGATATATTTAGACCAAGATCAGTCTAAGCCTGAAAAGAGTTTAAGGCCTTGTACTGAGTTTTCTAGTATTTCTGAGCTGAGAACCGGAAATAAAGTGGATATTAAACTAAAGAAGTTATTAAAAGAATACAAAGATATCTTCCCGGAAGATTTACCCAATGATTTACGGCCCCATCGAGAAGTTGAAATGAGAATAAATCTCGAATAGTGCGCAAAACCTAAGATGGGACTTATGTGTAAATTATCAAGGTCCGAATTGCAAGAAGTGAAGAGACAATTAGATGAATTACTAGCTCATAGTTTCATAACACCAAGCATTAGCCCTTGGGGAAGTCCAATTCTATTTACAAAGAAAAAAGATGGGAGTCTGAGAATGTGCATCGATTATAGAGCACTTAAAAAGCAAACAAATAAGAATCAAGTACCACTCCCAAGAATAGATGAAGTATGGGATCAATTGGGTGGCGGAAAATTATTCTCTGTAATTGACTTAAGATCTGCTTATAATCAAATCAGAGTAAGAGAAGGATACATAGAAAAAACCGCATGTCGCACAAGATATGGTCAGTTTGAATAACCTGTAACACCCTTTGGTCTTACCGGTGCTTCTGGATGTTTTCAAAATTACATGAATATTATCTTCCAACCTTACCTAGATTCTTTCATCCTAGTATACCTAGATGACATTCTTATCTATAGTAAGAATAACGAAGAACATATTAAACATATCAAGCAAGCACTTGAGGTACTTAGAAAGAATAAGCTTTATGGAAAGCTCTCAAAATGTGAGTTTATGAAAACTTCCATCGAATATTTAGGAAATATAATCACATCAGGAGGTATTAAAGTATACCCCAAGAAAACAGAAGCTATAAGGAATTGGGAAGTACCAACTTCAGTTACCCAAGTCCAAAGTTTTTTAGGTTTGTGTAATTACTACAGAAGATTTGTAAAAGATTTCTCAAAAATAGCCGTACCACTCACTGATCTAACAAAAAAGTCCGTAAAATTCCAGTGGTCGGAAAAAGAACAGAATGTCTTTGAGCAACTCCAAGAAGCTTTAAGTAAAGCTACAATTTTAAGATGTGCCGAACCCAATGAACCATATGAGTTAACGACTGACGCGTCACAGACAGGGATAGGTGCCGTACTTACACAAACAGATGAAAAATGTAGTAGGCCTGTCGCCTATGCCTCACGTAAATTATCACCAACAAAGCAGGGCTACCCGACTCATGAACGGGAACTCTTGGGTATAGTGTTTGCACTTGAAACCTGGAGATCCTATCTCCACGGATCCAAGTTCACTATACTTACAGATAATCATCCCTTAAAGTATCTCGAGGCACAAAAAAGCTTATCAAGAAAGCAAGCAAGATGGATGGAATTTATGCAAGAATTTAAGTATAATATTAAATATATTAAAGGAAAGGCAGATCACGTTGCTGATACCTTGTCGCCCAAGCATAAATAGGTACATCAAGTATCAACAGACATAAGAAGAAAGCTTTTGAGTGTAGCCACAATAAGTATAAACGAGAACATATTGCAGACTTTAGACCACGAGTATAAACCAGAGGAGTTCTTTAAAGATTATTTAAGAAATCTCAGGAAACCATTTCATTGGAAGAATGGAAGATTATACCTGGAAGAACGCTTGTGTATTCTTCAAGGAAATTTGAGAGAACATGTGCTCTTCGATAATCACAGATCACTCCTTGGTGCCCATACAGGAGCTCAAAGAACAATCTCTTTAATTAAACGAGATTTGTTTTGGCCAAAGATGAGCGATGATATAAAAAATTACATTAAGAATTCTCTTGAGTGTCAAAGGTTTAAAAGTACAAATCCAAAGTTATATGGAAAATTGAGACCTTTTCCACATCCATGTAAGAAATGGGAGATTATTTCAATGGATTTTATATTTGAATTACCCCAAACTAAAGAAGGAATGAGCTCAATTTTAGTCGTCGTGGACAAATTATCAAAGCGCACACATTTTATTCCAATGAAGCCAAATGTAAATGCGAAGGATACAGCCGAGACCTTTTATAAAAAAGTTTATCGACTGCATCGACTACTGCGCAAAATCATCTCAGACAGAGACCCAAGGTTTACAGGAAACTTTTGAAAGGAACTTATGCGAATCCTCAAAGTGAAGCTAAACCTTTCAACCGCATTTCATCCACAAACCGATGGACAATCTGAAAGAGCATTCCATAGTGTTGAATAAATGTGAAGATGTTTCATTATTTATACACAAAGAGACTCGGATACATTTCTACCTGGTCTTGAATTTGCTTACAATAATAACATAAATGATGCAACCAATGAAACACCATTCTTCTTAGAGTATGTCCAACATCCTGTTACTATAGCAGACTTCATACATCATGACGAAGTTGAGATATCAAATGACGCAACGTAGAAGTTTATAGAAAACATAAAATATGCAATCCAAGTCGCGCAAGATTCAATCAGAAACACAAATACAAAAATGATTGAAGATCATAAAGGCACACAAGAAAATCGAACATTTCAGAGAGGAGATCGCTATTACTATCTACCAAGAACTTAAATCTCAAAGATGGCCGTGCCAGGAAACTTACACCCAAGTATATTGGCCCGTTGGAAATAATCAAAGTTCTTGCCGAGGAGAGATCTTACAAACTCGAACTTGCAAAGAATATGGAAAACATACACCACAAATTTCGTATCTCATTGTCGAAATTATTTTATGGAGAGAAGAAAAAAGTGCAAAGCGGAAACATATCTGCTGCTGAACAAGGCGTCAAAACAGAACGCCAAATCATCGATGAAGTCCAAAAACATCCTGTCAATAAGAGCAAATTAGAGTACCTCGCTCACTTTAAAGGTACAGACGACACTGACAATCGATGGGTGAAGAGTCAAACGATCATCACCTCAGCACCACCTACTCTCATTGATCAATACAGCTATCAACGCTAACAACTTCAGTAACTTCAAGCATGCGTCTCAACATCGATTTCTTCACTCGAAATCCCTAAACGAATTTTTATCTTTCGTCGTAGCTGGAAAATCTATTGAAAGTTGAGGCATAAAACTAGTTCAGTCGCACGATTATCCGGGAAATATGTGAAATTTGATGCAGGTTTGCTTAAGATATTTTTTCATTGTTGGATCATTCATTGGGACTACGGAACAGATCGACGTACTTGTAAAGAGTGTTAACCGAATTAACTAGCTTCACCAGTCACTGTTCATGATGAATTCTTAGAATTTCTGGTGTACTACTACTGCTTCAAAGTGGGAACATTTGGGCATCTGGAACAAACGAACAAATTCACATCGGAAATTAAAACTTCACTAGCAAAGTTGGAAAATAATCAGCCAATCCTTTCTTTATTTAATTCCGGACATTGATTGTCTTATCGTTCTCTATCCACTAAAGTACTTATATATCTCAGATACAGATCAAAGAATCTAATCGAGGAAGAATAAGGGTTTAAAGGGGAAGTAAATTTTTATGAATTTTCATCATTTGTTAGAAAACATTCTCTAATAGGTCCCAATTTTAATTTTAGTTCCACAGAATTATATTTATTAGAGGAAGTTCCTAAGCACTACAGTAAAAAGCTCTACATAAGAATTCCGCTGCAATCGTTGGCACTCCTTCTCTCTCCTACCTCCGCCAGCCCCGACTGGACAAAAGCGCCAACGTGCCTTTCCAGCAAAGGTCAAATTAAACAACATTTTTTCATTCTTTCTGTTTTATTTGCCTTAATTTCTGAAAAGTAAGATAATCCTTGATAACAGCACTGGCGTTGCACTGCGACCCGCGCATATCATTTATCGACATGCACGGGTCGCAATGCAACGCCAGTGCAACTTCAGTTGTGTAATCTAGTTTCTTTCGTTTAATTCTTTCTATTATTTGAGCTAGTTTTGGGCACTACTACAGTTTGTCGCCACGCGCCTTTGTCTGTAAAATGACGTCCACAATATGCTTTTGAACAAAGGACGCTATAACTGTAGTAGGAAATTACCTTTGCACAGAGGTTCATCTCCGTGACATCCAATCGTTTTCGAAGCGTAATAAAGCAAACCGAAATATCTCACCTGAGGGAGCTGGCGTACGCCTGAAGTCGCTTGGAGATGAGAGTCAAATGGTACTGATAGATGATGTCTGCAAATGTTGCTTTGCGTCACACGCAGGGGAGCATTTGTGACCGAGTGGATAGTTCTCTCAGGAAATCGCACTGAGAAGCATAGTAGAAACAAGAATACACCACAGTCAAAAACAATTAGCAATGCAATTACAGATTCACGACATCGTTCTCGGGGAATATATCAAACAGTATCCAACGGTTTATTGATTTAACGAAGTTGAAAGGAAGAAACTAAGACCTACTGTGACCATTATTTTCTTAATAAACAAACGAAGAAGGAAAGAATTGCTGTCGCAGAAACCGCCCGCTATCACTCTCAATGCCACACGAGCTTTCCTTTCAATGTGTACGTTCTCGACTGATTGCTGAAATACAGAGATCTTTGCGATCTCTAGTGTCCTTACGCGATTCACAAGCAGTGTACCGCTCTCCAAACACTACGAAGGGTGTACTCATCCGGGTACACGTTTCAGAGCGTCACATCACAATCTATGGCTCAGAAGTAACCACCCAATTGTACTTATCAAACATGGAAGGAATGCAGTCTTCCACACAGTGAATCGCTTCCGGTGCATTGCTTCCAAACCACCATTCACTGAAAAGCCGAGCGCCAGTGGTCAAATCGCACACGTTCGTGGGGATCGTATCGTATTCCAGACAGAGTCGTTCCATCTCCGGAGTCTTGCTCTCCGGTGGAACCCGATAACACATGCATTTGATCACCGGTTCACATACGTCAGCCAAAGAACTGTAAGGCCACTTGAGACCGTCACCACCAGAGGTCGGATCCACACTGGACTCGGTTTCATGAACTGATGATTTGAGAAGGTTCACACCCTTCCTCGTAGCTGGGGACTTCTTTTTGATTTGAACTGACGTTCCGCGTGGGATCGGGGAACACGTCACCGTGAATGAAAGAGCGGCAATCAAAACGAGGAACACCGGAATCACGTATTTGACCATTTTGAGTTTGACAAAAGCGAAAGAGACACACCGAGTGATTTTGAAAAAGAAGAAAGAGCAAAAGAGAACTCAGGAGACTTGCGAGACGTTTGAAAATGGTGTTCGATGGGGGATGGCAAGTCTTGCAAGACGCTTATATGGGGTGTCGTACTGAAGGAGAGGCCGCCATCAAAATAATCAGGACATGAGGAGGGCTCACAATGAGAAGTTATGGAGAATTACATGTACATATATATGCATGATAAAGTCTTTGGCCTTCCTCAGGAGGGAGAGCAGTGTGTAGGATAGCTTTCCTGGTGTTAACATAGTTGGTTGCATCAGACCACATAAAAGAAGAAGAAGATATGAATGATGTGAGCTCAGAATTTCGCCTCCCGATCTTGTGGTAGATATGTCTTTGGCCGGAAAACTCCATTTCTTTGTGATGTTCAATGCATTCTCTCGCACTCTCGCATACGGAGAGAGGCTTTCTTTACTTGCAGAGTATCGAACGAAAGTATTTGTGAAAAAACAGATGCCACATTTCTAAGAAATTAGTGTAACGATATGCACCTTTGGCACGTTCTTCTATGCCACCTTAGTAGTCAAGGATTGACTCGAGTATTGAATAGAGATTGATACCACGAGACAGAGAAAGTCTTTCTTTCCGAGGAGCTTTACGTACATAGAGTTTGGCATGGTAGAGGAAGAAAAGCCCCCCTGTACTGCTAGATTCTACCACAATGCCGTAATCAGGTAATGTGTGCCCATAAAGAAGAAGAAGAAGACTCGGGTATCACCCTTAAATCCTTGGTTTTTGAAGCGTGCCGAAACAAACAGAAAAGCAAAAGCGCCTGTGTGTGTTGGAATAACTATCGTTCAAATCTGTGGACCTGAGATGCCATATCGCAGGATGCAGAGAATAATCGTTTTGCAAGGCATATCCCTAATGCGGGATTTTCTTGATACCTACACGGGTGGTAGCCTTCGACTGATAGATTTGCATCTTGCAGAACTGCCTCCTATCGGGCGATCTTTGTGTTTAATTCATATGAGCATTTTCTGTGACGATCTCCTGGTGCAAAAGCTGCTTCGAGGTATTCAGGTAAAACAGCGAAAGGAGTAGCGGATGATCATGATATGGTGAACCATAGACCGATGAGTTCCAAGTCATCAAAGAGAAGAGTTACATCTCATTGTTTCTTGGGGCCGGTGACTTTCCACATGGACGCAGAACCGGAATAAAGGGGTGTCAAACATGAGCTACCAGATTTCATGTCTTTCAATTCCAACTCTCGTATAGTAGTTTAAACAGAGTCCATGATGTGTACCCGTCTTCCCTCTCGCCGAGAAAGGTAAGTGAAAAGGATTTGCACCTTAGTCTACGTAAAATAATAAAAAAAGGTTCTAGCAAAAGCGGATGTCCCACCATTCCAGCACAGATAAATATAACACGAAGATGAGACGACTGAGCTAGAAAAGGTGTCCGACCAAACAACGGAAAACGTGGACAATGATACTTGTAGTGAGCTCCCTTAAAAAAGAGGCAGAATTCGGTAGAACAGAGCCTCGCACATCTATCAATGATGTGCTCTTCCCGTAATCGTCCTTCCGCAAGCGCAACAAGATCATGTGAAACGCAAATGTCGTTGCTCATAGAGGATGGGTGGAGTACCAACTCATCTGAGCATACTATAAACTCTGGAGAGAGGGGTTCTTCTTAGATTGCCCCTTACATTAGCCTTGGAGTTAGGAACACGAGCCCATAAAACACAGACACACAGTCACACACACACATATTACAAACTTAAGTCGATGGTCTCCAACCCAGCCTCGAAAGACAGAGCAGATCGCTCACCGATATCATTTTCCTCCTACTCCGGTCAATACGAAGGCTACCACTTTGAGTACTGCATTATCCACTCATGAGATCGATCACGTCTCCCTCGCATTCCAAATCGTGACAGTCTCTCACAAAATTCGTAGTCCACGAAAGCTGTAAAAGCTCGCACTGACTTAATGGCAAAACTGCAGCAGGCTAGACCAGTCCAGGAAGAAAAACTTGAAGAATTCTTCCTAGATGAGTGCCAAAAAGAGCACTAGATGCGCGCGGTTCCAGTGAATGCCTTACCAGTCGGCATTTCCACGTTGATGATATTGAAGAAGAAATTATATTAGAATGGATCGGCAGTTGGGTACATAAGATAAGCAGGTTTATGGGCATATCTTTGACACCGAAGTCAAATGAGCTCTTCAAGTTACTTGGACTTGACCTATATTCGACCATACGTCACTGAGCAGCTCGATGAAGTGCAAAGCAACTCCAGAAACACCACTATTTATTTTACTTCTCTTATTCTACGGGAAAAGATTTGGGAGTGACCCCTTATCAGAGCTCACAACGCTGGACTCAACTGTCGAGAGTTGGGTGATGTTATACAAAGCAAACCCTTCAGAAGTAGTAAAGATTGCGATTTCCAACATGCAGATGAGACAATGGCTAACGTTTCTTCACATAATTGTGAAAACAGTCCGTTTCTAAAGCATTAACATATACTCAAGTTCCGGGAAGCAACGTCGGACAACTTCCAACCCACGATGATCGTGTTTGTTCCTCCAGAACTCAAAGAACAAGTGTGTGTCCCGAGTTTGCTCACAAACTGCGACCGTAAGAGCATCTAGATGGCTGCAGAACTGAAGTAGTTCTTTCGTTAGGAGCTCTCGTGCGACGACCGCACATAGGCATTGCTTCACAGGCTCACACTCTGGGTCATAAGACGGAGTGTTTTGGTAGTCATCGATATGCTCGTTTCGTGACGCGATTCTCGCAAATTCGTCCGGCCCAATGAAACCGCTTGGATACACGAACCTGCTTGCCATGGGAGAGGACACCGGGGAGTAAATTGGTTGCGAATACTGCGGTAATGGATAGATTCCGTTTGATGCGACAGGCATGGCCACATTTCTACCGTAGACATCATTGAGCTGCTTGTGCCTCGGTGTAGGACTCGGGGAGGGAGTCACCCTGTCAGATCTGACATAATGCGCCTGACGGACTTCGTATGCGCGGGCATCGTATTTAGGGGTTATTGATGGGGTGGCAAAAGGTGTCATTCTGGTTGGCTTTGACCAGTCTGAGTCCGACTCAGAGTAAGAGCGATCCGTTTGAATGGTGCCGGTTTCGATACCCGAAGAAGTACGAGATCGTGTGGGGGTTGGGGTGAGAGTGGGTTGCTTGACGGTCCTGTGACGCACAGCACTTTGAATGAACTGGCGCGTATCAGCAGCGCGACGTTGAGCGTCGTCCGTGAACCAAGAAATATCAGAGGTCCTCATGGGACTCATAGAGGGCATGACAAGCATAGTCGTGCGGACTACCTTCTCAAAACGAACTTGGGCAGTGATCGCGGGCTGGGGTTCCCAAGTTCCATGTGGTTTGGGAGACACGACCGGAACAATGGTAGGCATAGCCGAAGCCGAGATACTTGGTTCAAAAACCCGTCGTCCAAGTTGATAGATATACGGAGTATAAGTCGGGGAAGGGCTCGGTTCCTTGGAATTAATTGATACTCCTGGCTGGTCTTGCGGGGTGGCTGCGGTGTCTGCGAGACGGTCCCCAAAGGTAATGAATCCGGTTGATGGAAGCGGTGCAAATGATCGAACAGCGCCAAAGTCAATGAAGTGGAGTGACGGAGCTGAAGTTGGTGACGGGGTGGAGGCACCGGTCTCAGTTCTGATGAGACGGGCAGTGCGATCGTACGCGTAGATGTGAGCCGGTAGAGGATTGCGACGCGGCATGTCAAGAGGCCTGAAGATGACACGCTTTGTGAGACTGCGCATCGCTGGGAAGCCAGAGTGGGAGGGAACGGGAAGCGGAATGGAAGTGAACTCAGAGGTGTACATCGCTTTGGGCGAGAAAGAGGCATAGGGAGTGCCTGTGGCGATGACCATGTGGCTAGCCGTGGGAGTAGCAGTAGTGGTTTCTGCCGGGCTGCTGTACTTTCGCTGAGAGTAGTAGAGCGGAGTGACATGCGGGAAGGCCAGAGGCGTGTACGGGGAAACGATGATCGGAGAAGTGATTGCAATGCCTGGGCCAGTTTCCGCAGCGACGCTGCTAGCCGAAGGAGTCGGAGTTGTAGTTGTCGGGCGCCCGTACTTGCGTTGAGAGTAGTAGAGCGGAGTGACATGCGGGAAGACCGGAGGCGTATACGGGGAAATGATGATCGGAGAAGTGACTGCAGTGCCTGCGCCAGTTTCCGCAGCGACGCTGCTAGCCGAAGGAGTAGGGGTTAGGGTTGCAGCTGTCGGGCGGCCGTACTTGCGCTGAGAGTAGTAGAACGGAGTGGCATATGGAGAAGCCATAGGAGTGTACGGGGAGATGATGATCGGCGAGGCCATCGGTGCGGGCGGAGTGTAGGCGGGAATCTGATTGAGATCGCGCATGGCGATTTGGGTGTGATACGGGGGGATTGGTATCGGAACGTCTACCATGGGAACGTCACTTTCCTCCGCGGGGCGCACAGAAGCGCTCGGAGTGGGAGTGAAGTCATTGGTCTGAGCTTGAGTGACTTCGCGACGGGAGTGCGGCATGGGGGGGATGATCGCAGACGGCTTCGGAATGTGCTCATACTTTGGTGATGCGGATGGAGTGGGGAGAGGGTGCTTATCCGCACTAATGACGGAGCGAAGCGTATCCGGGGTAACTTGGTCGAGCGCAGACGGAGTTGGTTGACGGATGTTGGGCACGGGTGCGTGATACGGGGTGGTTGTGATTGCGGGATGGGACACCGAGGCGGAGCTTGCGGTGGCCAGGGCGAGCCACAGTATAGTTAGCATGATGTTGGACATGATGAGAAGCTATTGAGCAGGTTGCAAGAGTTAGTTATTGGTTGTGAGTAAGTCGTTGGATGTGAATTCGGTGAGGCGGGTGTTGAATCGGGAGAAGTGTGGAGGAAGGTGCGGCGGGCGGGCGGATATATATAGGGGTTGCGGCGGCGGTGAGGAGCGGCGAGATGATTTTGCGCGGCGGAGATGACGGGGCGATCCATGTTTGAGGTGTGGTGTGGGGAAGACGGACTCTCCGGCGATGGGAATGTTTTGCGAAGACTCTGGCTGTTGCGGTTAAGAGTTGAGAGTGTTTCGTGTTGAGATCGGGCTGGTTGAGATGCTTGTGGGGCGAAGGCGCTCCTCACCGAACAAGGCGCCTTAAGATCAGCGAGTGAATGGCGAACACGTCATTGCACAGCGGCGACCGCACAGCGCTAACACGGGGAACAAGTGTGCAAGTCATACAGCTTGGAAAGCGCGGCAGCTGACCTCACAGCAAGGTCGACGTGGAGTTGTCGCCAACACGTACTTAAGGGAGGGCATAGCTGGGCACGCCGACGACGGTGCGCGGCGCACGTCCGGCGCGAACCGTTTCACAAGAAGAAGGCCAACAGGCGTCGCAGAGCGAACAAAAGCGGCGCGCCTCTCCAAATGGTAAGTGGCGAACGTTTTCCAACCGCATGCAAGCCGTTCCAGCGACACTAACAAGCTCCCTGACGCAGCCCGTGTACGACGACGTGGACCTAGAGGACATGCAGTGGGACGCGACGCTGCTCGCGTACGTGTACCAGTGCCCCTGCGGCGATGTGTTCCAAATAACACCCGCCGAGCTTGCCGCCGGGGACGAAATAGCGCGCTGCCCCAGCTGCACACTGGTGATCCGAGTAATCTACGACCCCGACGATCTTCCCAGCGACGCCTCGGAGCTGTCGCTGGCGCGAATCCGCTGCGTGGCCGAGCAGCACCCGCCTCTGTGAGCGGTGCGTGGGCACGTGGCGGGGTGTTGGGACAGTCTGTGCATTTGCCCGCGCCGTGGCGGCAACGGCTGCGCGTTGCTGTCATGCGCGCGGAGTGGTAAAGCTACCATTGTACTTACTGTATTATCATTTTGTACGTGGCGCGCCTCGCGTCGCGGCTGCCCGACTTGCGCGCGCAGCCACCGTCGCGCGCGCTGCGTTTCCACGCTCCCCCCCCCCGCCGCACCCCCCCCCCCCCCCCCCAACAAGCGCGTCAACGCGCCCCGCGCGTAACGTCTGCCGTCGCATATGCGCTCGTCCCTCGAACAACATTCCACCCTCCAAAACATACAATCCCAATACCACCCCTCCCTCCTTCCCGTCCACCAACGTCAAAGCCGTCAACCGCCCCCCCCCCCCCCCCCCCCCCCCCCCCCACCCCCCTGGCCCTCCCCAATCAACATCCCCACCAACAACCCACTGCAGTAAAAACCAAAGTACAACCCCCCGATCACCCCTGTAAAACCCCCCGCTCCTCAAAACTTGTCCTCAAAACTCCCTGCAACTCCTCCATACCGCCGCTTCCTTTCGAGTCATGGCCCCACTCTTTTGCCGTTTAAACCGTCTCTACACATCCCCCATACACCGTCGCTTTCGCACAACGCAGAGCGCCACCGCATCCCGCCCATCGTGCAGCGCCCCAACCGTCGTTTGCGCTCTCACCGCTACTCCACACACCGAACACTTGTCTCCCGTGCCCCCTTGTCTTCGTCGCAATCCCACCTCCACCTGTCAACCCCGCCCGCACCCTCTACGCCCAATTAAATCACTTCCACTCCCTTCTTCTCACACCTGTCACACCGCTCTCTTTCCGTCTTCGCGCAACCGCCGCCGATACAACGCTTGGTAACCACCGTGTCACCTCGCCCCCACCCCCTTGCCCACCCTTGTGAGTCCCACTCGCCCAAATCTTCATTTAATTCACAGGGCCTCTTATACAGACACGCCGCCAGCCCCCCCCCCTCCCCCCCACCGCCCCCGCCCCTCTCACCCCGCCTATCCGCTTACTCCTTACAACCGCTTTGCTTCCTTCACCTTCAACTCCCGCTCCCATTCCAACTCCCTTCCCTCCCCTCCCCCTCACCTCAACTTCTGTATCATTCACCCGCGAGACATGGACCACATTCCTTCAAATGACTGCCCCTCGCTAACGTCATCCCAGAACAACGAACATCCGCTTTCTTCCACCGCTCCGCAAACCGCTCAACCTATTCGTACAAGCAATGAAAAGATGTCCGTTCAAAACTTTATATGCAATCCTTCACTTCCTCCTTTACCGCCACCTTTCCCGCATTCTCCAAAGCAACCATCCACGATCACACCGTCGCAATCACGCCCCAACTCGTCTATTCCCATTCGTTTCTACAAAATATTCTCGAATATGCTTCCATCTCAAAGATGTACCCCGGCATCAGAAGCGGAATCAACTGCACCTCCGCGCCCATCGCTTCGAAACAACCCGCAAAAGACAACTTCACCACTTTCCTGCGCGCGCAGCCAAACATCTTCTCAACCCAATTTGCGCTCTCCTGCTCATACACAACCCGTGACTGAGAGCGAAAGAATAGAAACACAGCCCAATCACTCATTGCAGCCTGAGCGTTCTACCTGCATTCCTTCCGAGCATCGAAAGTCCTACACCGACGACTCATCCATTTCGAAATCGGCACTAGTACCAGATCCATACGTACACACGCCGCGAGCAAAACGCCCATGGACATCGCAAGAAGACCGCTTGCTGCGTTCACTGGTGGAAAAGCACGGAGAAAGAGACTGGGCCGCCATAGCGGAAGAAATACCCCATCGAACTGGAAAGCAAGTGAGAGAGCGCTACCTGAATTACCTTTCCCCAAAGATATCGCAGCGCCCATTCTCAAAACAAGAGGACGAGATCATCATCGAGAAGCACCGTGTTCTCGGTAATCGATGGAGCAGAATTGCGAAATTCTTGAACGGACGCAGCGACAATTCCGTAAAGAACCGCTTCTATGTCACTTTGAAAAAACGCATCGAGGCTAGCCGAGACTCTCGACAGTTGGGAAAACGATCTAGACCGGAACAAAAAAAACAGGATGACCAGACTGAAGAACCAATTCAACCAACAAAGCAAAGACGCGTATGGGAGTGACATCCATTTTTGTAATAAATCTGCTCCTTTTCTTTCTTCATTCACTACTAGATTCGTTCTTTTCGCCCAAGCTTTCTTCTTCTCTGTTTTTGCATGGGTATCGTTGTGCATCGACATTCGCAACCCACATTTGATTCATGGAAGAGAAGAGAGCTCCAGCTGCAGTTGGCGGCTCGCTTCACGGTTACGACGATGACAGTATGGCAATCGTCATGCGTGGTGTGAGTATGACGACGAGATATTTTTCATCACTTCGATGCGCTGTTCTGGCCATGAAACATTCGCCGAATAACTAAGACAAGAGGAGGATTTGGGGTACAAAACAATGCAGTAATAGACCAGGGCGAGCTGCCTCCCAAATAGACCATACATATGTTCTTCTCAAGGGCTGTCGGACACTCAACCGCGTCTCCACTAAGATCTTGATATCCGTCTGTGTGTAGATCTGTGCGGAGTGGACGCGGATCAAAAGGACCGAATTCTCGATCAGTTTTTGGGTTGACCATGTGTTTGGTAGTCGGGTCGCCCCCTCAACTTCCGAAGAGGAAAGCGATGTTGGAGAACTTCCCGAAGTCGAGGATACTGTAACAGATTGTGTTGAAAGCTACCTTTTAAGAGAAACATCAGAATCTTGAGAGACTCATCACCCGAGTTCTTGTAACCTTCGAAAAAGATATTGAGAACACAGCGGGCAAAGTAGCGCTATGTGCAGTTGCGAATTTAGATTCAGCTGCAGCTCCTTCAGTTGATGCGCCATACTTGGAAGACGGCTCTAGTCGAAAGCCTGTCGCTCCGAAAAGATGGGAAGGATAACGTCATGGCCAACGTCATAGAAAGGTCGGTATACCTGTTGAACTTTACCAGAAGGAAGACCTTTTTCTAACATCTACGACGTTTCGAGATAGGAGAATCTACTGCCCGTCCTGACAAACCATGCAAACAATTTTCAATACCAGTTATAAAATCTCGCTCAATATTCCCTCAAGTACAGACGAGAAATAACACATGAGGATATCGACCGGAATTCGTATCAATCTGTTAGCGCAGAAAGAAACAGGAACCGACAACAAAACTGGGGGTTTAAAGAGATTTGCGTTGGCACTGCCATGATTATTTGTCTGCCCGTTCTTTTGTGACTTCTGCTGGGCTGGGCTGGGGTATCACAGGTTCTACCTGTGCTAAAAATTGCCATAAAATATGGGCCAATCTCTGCGTGCCGAAATGGACTTGCTGCTGAACAGAGGCATGCAGTGCTATCGTGAGGGTGGTATAGGCGAGTTTTGATGTGGTGAGAAGGGATAAGAGCTTAAAGTTCTGAAAGCAGACCCAAAAGTGCTGGGTTTTGCACAAATCATATTGACACTCCTGTCGTGATTAACGCTTCCTCTGTACTCGGATGAGAGTCGAGAATAGTAACCAACTGGGCTGCCTTGAAAGGTTCTACTGTTAGCCTTCGCATGATCGCCTGATGCAAATTTGTGCGTCATTTGTCTCGAGACAAACATGAACTGGAGGAAGGGGAGGCGCGAGTTGATTTTTGGCTTATACAGATGAATATCCGCACAGATTATGAAGGAACTGGGGAAGCTGTCGGTAGTTTGTTGTCGCACAAAGGGTCATATGTCGAAATGTGATTGGATGCACTCAAAATTGGAAACTGTGGGCAGTATGGGTACGAAGGTACCAACTCTGGTATCCTGGAAGCATGGAAGAAAGCTTATCTATAGCACAGTAGAAGGTGCTGAAGCTGGGTTTGAAGGCTGAGTACGTAGACGTAGGGTAAGGAATGGCGTTGGAAGAGGGTAACGTGATTTTCCACTACTAAGGAATGTAGATGGCAGCATCACGGGCAGACAGCTAGCTCTCCAAGCGCTTCTGGCTAAGCTCCATCTGGAAGCACGTAAGAGAAGGGGAGATGTTTGGAAAGGTGGAGGGACGTGAGGATTATTGCAGAGCAATCATTTGCTGGAATCGTTCTGCTCGTGTATCAAAGATGCTGTAATGACGACAAAACTGGATACAAGGATACCGTTGTACGTGCGAGAGAATGAACATAGCTGTGAGTGGAAAAATGTGCTGCTTTGGCGAGTGTTGTATGAGTGATACGTTGCCGTGGCTGAATGGCTAACCGCAAAGGAGTGTCGGTAGTACTCATAAACGTTTTCACAGCACAGGAACGCAATGCGGCAGAGAGACAGTGCCACACGCAACATGCCGACAGTGCACTGGAGACATGACAGGAGCATGGAAATCGCAGCTCGCGTAGCGCCAAATCTGTTCACATGATTGAGCAGTGACCCGTGCCACGTTCGTCCCAGTGGTACTCTCACAGCCTTGACGTTTTTTCTTTCTTCTTGAATGAGCACATCGTTGGAAAGGGCTTCTGGAGCTCAGAGGAATAGTAACGGCGCTGACCCAGTGGGCTGTGGCTTGCTTCACATCCGGAGTCGGCTCAGATAGACAATCCGGTGCGCATCATTTGGAAAGTAGCGAATGCCACGCCTTCCACGTAACAAGGCTGCATTTGCGAGATGATCTGGGTGGAACGCGCCGTGCCACGCGCTTTGCAAAAATGGGTTTTCAAAGCGGTAAGTTTCCGCTTTGACCTTACATTCGTATGCGCCGTTGGTTCCGTCGGTAAACGGTTACCTTCGCGCACCTAAAAACTGAAAAAAAGGAACTACACATCTTGCGCGTCCTTCGTGCCACGCGGCGCAGTGCACCATCCGCTTGTGGGCACAGCAAGAAATCATCCACGCGTCACTGCGCCTGCTTGGAACGCACTCAAACTCCACCAACGCCAGCTTTCCCGTACTACATCCCTTTCTCACGTCATTTCGTCTTCCGGCTGACCGTCGTTACCAACTCACCCCCGAACCGAACAACTTCACTGATTGATCCCCCCCCCTTAGTCATGCATCCTATCTCATCTCACCTGTCTTCCCCACTTAACAAGCCCCCCTCTTCGCCCAACGAAAACAAGGATGCACTTCCAGGGTCTTCAAAAGAACCTTCCACGCCCGAACACTACCAATCACGTCTGTCTCTCCCTAAGCATGACCTCACCCATCAAGCGCATGCAAGGGAATCAGCGTGTCAAATCAACATTCCCATCGTCCCTTTTTCCTCTCCACACGAGCAAACCACTACTAATATTGCCCCCTGCAATAATCAAATCACGTCTGAAAGTCTTATTCCAAGATTACCACCATCTTTTCGCCTTCTAGAAGCCGATCTATGGATAGCAGAGGCAGTGAAGGCGGGTACAAACCGCTTCTTCCTTACCGATAATCAAGTCTCGAATTGGTCAGCGTCTTCTCAGCATATTTCTCACGAACCGAACTACAACAGCATCCTCCCTTCAGTAGAGCAATACATGCGGTCCAGTCCCACAGAGCAACCAACTCTGATCGCCCAGAACCAAGGATATCCTAAGTCTCACACGATACAACCTCTCGTACCATTACCAACGGGTCACAATCCCGAACAAATTGAGAACTTGAACTTTGAAAGTGGTGGCTTGTTTGAAGCACCTTGGCCTCCCGTCCCGAAGGCATCTAACAAGTGGAGTTGCGCATCTTGTTCGTTTCAGTTTGCTTACAAAGATCATCTAGCAAGACATAGAGCATTCGTTCACGAAGGAAAATCAGAAAGCAAATGCAGCCATTGCAACAAAGTATACGTCGAATTCAAAAGTCTCCGCCGACATATTAACGTACGTCAATCTCCTCACAACCCAATTCCAACACTTGACGCTGACGTCTTTCTTTGCTTATTCGCGTGGGTAGCAAAATCACAATAACGTGTCTAGAGCCGGAGTGGCGTTTCATTGCTACTGGTGCCCTTTCAATTGTAATCAGTTAGCTGTCTGGAGAAATCATATTCAAACAATACATTTTGGCGAAAGCTACGCACATCGAATTAACTGGGACAATTGGAAGTTATGGATTGAGCGAGAAACAGCAAAACTTAGAAAGAGTATCTTCGAACCATAAAAACTCCGATTCGCTTACTCCCTTTACTTTCTCCTCCTTACACAGAGTTGTCTTAAGATGACAAACTACTGGAAATATTCAATGGAGCATTAGCATGGACAATAAAGAGCCTGCATAAAACGCAGTGCAAGAGTCTCAGGGGCACTTGCTAAGACAAAGTCCGGCAACACACAGACCTTGTACCAAGAATATTTTAACACAAGCTAAGTGAAGTGCTCGGTATCACACATCAAGTGGTGCAGGAGTCAAAATCTCTATTGTCAACTGACTGCGCGAGTAGGTACTGATATCAGCGCTCTGCAGAGGGCTGATATTGGTAACTGCCGTACTCTTACTCGTGTAGTAAATCCGGTAGAATATGCAAGTGTTCCTTACCTTTGCTTAGAAACTAAGGCAAAAAATCACAGGGATCAACAACAACGATAATCTCGATCACAAAAAAAGGTTACGAGACAAAATAAGAGCCATTTTACCTCTTTCAAACGTATCCAAGTACAGAGAAGCGGAAACTGCCGATAAAACCATGCTTGTGAGAAGAAACAACACTTTTGCATACATCCTTGTTCTCTATCTTCCTTAAATTTCTCTAAATCTCCCAAAACTTAGAGAAGTTGTGACGCAAAACAAGAAAATTTCTACTCCCTTCTAATGCAAATTATTGCCTTAGTTATTCTTGTTTACGTCATCTGATGTTCGTATTGATGTTCTTATCGATATTATTTCTTAAACTCTCCTTTCAGAAAGCAATTAGTGTATCTTTCAAATACTGGTAAGAAGAAAATCAAAAAGATTTACTAATTCTTTTCATAATTTTATGTTATCAAGAAGGGTTCTATATCACCAAAGAACTTAAATATGCGTATGATTGAACTGACGTTTGCTTAAGACTTAACAAAGCACAAATACACATGGACTGATTCTTTTGAAGTTGTAATTACCATCTCAAGGCCAGGTTGCGTCCGCGAAAACAACATTTTAAAATGTGGGACAAGAAATAAAATAAAAATGGTTCCGGACTTCTCTGTTTTTCTTGAATTCCGCTAGGTACGCTTGTAGCGCGCACAAAGTAGCAATAATATCAGCAGCAGTTTGACAAAACTAACAATGCTGCATCATGCATATTTGTTTGTTACAAACAAAAAAATTCCATTACAGAAATAAACAAATAAAACAATACTGTTGTAATTTGTAGAATTCGCTTTACTGGTAATGCTCGAACGAGAGGAAGTGAATACTATACATTTTCACAGTTGCATTTTATAACAAAATCGAATTCTGTCCAAAAATGTAGCCAAGCAGTTATAAATACACTTGGGAGAGGAAATTGTTCTAAGCAATTGCAGGACATAATCGGCTGTTGCAAAAGCAGAATAGGTATAAAAATGCAAGTCCAAAGATATAACAAACTGTGGATGAGAATAGGAAATTTAATAATGCTCAATCTTGCTGGTATTGCGATATACATTCTTTAAAAATCACCAGAAACATAAGGGCAAAATTTGTTGGTTATTGACAGATCTTAAAGTTATAAAAAGCCCAGGAAGGTCTTCCTGAGTGAACATAAGTCAAGAAGATTTACTGTTTAGCAAGGTATTAAGGTGATGCATTCAGAGGCGTAATTAAGTTCACAAAATACAAGAATTGCAGTAACTCTTTGAATATAAAATATAAAGAAAGACGTCTAGTTCAGAAAAGAGGGTGAATGGCATAGAGTATTACAAGACATCGTGTGAATATTATTTCCTTAAGCACCTTTCTGTTGCAATTCACATGTTTTAATGTCTTCAATTGGATGACCCGGCAGATTTATGTCCTTAAAAAGCACAAGTTTCGAAAGATAAAAAATACAGTAGGTCCCTCTTTTCAGTTTGTAAACGTAAAAATCTGATTATCTTCGTGTTCCTCTTTTTTCGGCAACGACTTGACCCACTGGATTCAAGCCTTTGCAATCATGTTTCGGGTGTTCCTAACAAAGTGGATAGGAAAAGAACCATTTACATGCAGTAGTTTTAAGAGTCAATACACATTGAGACTAGTAGTACAAATCCAAACTACAAACACTGTCGTCGCGATATATGCGGAAAATGGCCATTTCGATTTAGCTTAAGTAATATTTAGGTGCGTAGTAATTCTGTTTACTAAAGGTATTTGCGTGGTCTTACTTTTATTTCGAGTGTTTGTGACGGACAGAGGATTTTGGGCTTTAACCTCGATATCTTCGAGAAGTTCAAATCTCTTGAAGGGTTGAAGACCTTTGCTAGCAAGAAGTCTCAGTTTTCTCAGATTTTTACGACGAATATGCTTCAAAAGCGCTTATTTTGACATCATTTTTGGTCAAATCACGAGAACCCTGTCGAAATGAGAGGGGAACCCAGGGAGATTCGTCCTGTACGTAAGTGTGTGGCAAATTTTTCCGTGGACGGATCGCGTGTATGTGGGATTGGGATAAGCTCACGTCAGATTGATTATGGAATACCGTTGGTACCGTTGTACCTCTGTACGGGATTTGGAGCTTTCAACCGCAAATTCGTCCCATAGCTTAGCTTCGGGAGTGAACTGTTGTGGCTTTGTGCTGTGAAGTACGTCTTGACGCTATGAATCTCTTCGAAAGCAGTAAAGTACTTACTGCATGGTTTATTATTCGTGCTGGTACGGTCGCTGGTGATCTGTTTTACGAAGCTGTTATCCTGAGATCAGTGCACAGCAAACTTGACAAGAATGGACAAGGCTTGATTTGAAACATACAAAGGTCTCCGAGACTGCGGAAGAGCCAATTTTTGGCAAAGTTGCGTACCGCTTTGTGCTGGGTATCTACTCCTGGATGCTATAGTTATCCCTTTATCGCGTTTCCGTTGCAGTGCGGGGTGCGCTTCGAGTTTGTAACTTGGAGAGTGAGAATGTGTTAAAACTGGTTACGGGTGATATTTACGCCCACATATCATCATGATGCGCATTTGGTTGGGCAGGACTGTGTGATTGCCCATCGGGCAGTTGCTGTTGTGTGAAATGATACAAATTACAATGTGTTAGCAACTTCGTACAACCGAGAGAGCTAGCTAGTACTACTAACTTACTAGCCTAGTAGGTGCAGCAATATTCATTTGTTAAATCATAATGCCCCGCAGTACAGGCCGAAACTGAAATCACATAGTGCACGTGTACAGGCCCTGTACAAGTACACTATTTGATTTCAGTTTCGGCCTTCCCATAGGTGGTGATTTCAAATATTCAAATTGTGAGGCCGTGTTTTGGATCAAACCATCCACCATCGTGCGGCATAGCACACAGGTACCTTTTGGTACACAGCTTTGGCGCATATCGTGGTTCATCTTTCGAACAATCACCACCGCCCTTCCCATTTCCATCTCATCTCGCCCTTCAAGCCCCTTCCTCCTCAGCCCTCGTCCCCCTTTGCCCCGTTTCCCCCACCACGCATGCAAGCAATGTTGCGTAAGATCCTCGCCCCCCTCAAAGACGCCCCGAACTTTTCTTCTGCCCCAATCTCTTCGCCGAAATCCCGTCGGCATAACACTCGCGGAAAGGAGAACCATAACTCCCCACCCGCTGTTCATGTCTCAGAGCCGTCAGATTTCCGTCTCATCGCCCATGTCGAATGCGACCCGAACACAGGCTTGTACAAGGGGATCGACGAGTTCATGACTCTGGCAGTTATTCCGCGCGGCCGCAAGAGCCCTGTCAAGTCGCGGACTGCATCACCGCAACCGTTGCCCCTTCCTCCGCTGCGAAGTTTCGCCGAACACCGTGCTAAGCTTTTCCCTGAGGAATCATCACCACCGTCTTCTCCCGAACCCTCGCCAATCCGCTTACCAAATCCCCAACCCCTGGCTCGCGAACCCGCAGAATTGGAAAAACCAGTCCCATCATCGGCAGACAAACCGCCTTTAGCAGTTCAAAGACGCGCCTCCCCCGCCGCGAAAAGTCAGATTTCGAGACCTTTTCGCACAAGACATGAAGTTCACGTGCGACTTGATCCGCAAAACCCGACAGGTTTTGCAGGATTACCGCGCGCATGGGAAACCATACTCATGTACTCTGGAATTCTGAGACATGAAGCAATGGCTAACCCCGAAGTTGTCATCGATGTGTTAAACTTTTCTAAGACATCGGATCCCACAGTGCAAGCCACAACAGACGTACGGGCGTCTCTTTCTAAGGCGCTTCCACCCATTTTCCTCGACACATTTGCCACGCCCAGCATCACTTCGTTTGATGACGCTGCGGATGACTTCTTCAGCAGCTCGGACAGTTATCATGCTGAGATGGCCGATGATCGAACTCCACCGAGAAGAATCCGCTCCAGTCATGCGCATCCCCCAGACAGCACGCCTCCTCCTTTCAGCCTCTCAGATCAGGAATCGCTGCCCACACCCATATCCCCATCTCCATCTCCTCAGAAGGAAGTTGAGACCTTTGTGGTTAACGAACTGGACTCCGACTACATGGAGAGCTTCATCGGGGCAGAGCGGCGGCAGAATCTCCCTGATGGCATACCAGAAAACTTGGACCCAACCTTCCGGGAAGACGACCCTCACAACTTGTTCAAGCGCATGGAGCGGATCGGGGAGGGGTCGTGTGGCAGCGTGTATCGAGCGATTGACGGAAATGGGCGGTTTGTAGCTCTGAAGAAGGTGAAGCCCGAGAACAAACGGGACTGGAAACTGTACAAGTTTGAGGTGCAGGTGATGCAGGATCGTTATGATTCGGATGCCCTGGTAGAGTGTTACGATGCGTTCCGGTGCAAGAATGAGTTGTGGATTGTGATGGAATATGTTTCAGCCGGCACGCTCGCGGATCTACTTTCGGGGAGACGAACACAAGGGGTGAGCGGACGAAACAGTCGTGCACGCGCTTCGACAGCGGTGGTAGAAGCTATGGACGAGGGGATTATCGCATATATTTGCCGTGAGGTGCTGAAGGGACTGCACAGTCTGCATACGATTCGGAGGGTGCATCGCGACATTAAAGGGGACAACGTGTTGCTGGACATGGACGGGTCTGTGAAAGTAGCGGACTTCGGATTCTGCGCGGAGCTGTCCAGGGGATCTGGGAAGAGAAACACTGTGGTCGGGACACCGTTCTGGATGGCGCCCGAGGTGATCCGGGGGTCGAACTACGACTGCAAGGTGGACATATGGTCGACGGGAGTTGTGGCGTTCGAGTGCGCCGAGGGCAAACCGCCGCATATTGACGTGTCGCCGATACGGGCGATGTTTCTGATCGCTACTCAAGGGGCCCCCGAGCTTTCGGATGCGGGGAAGTGGTCTGAGGAGCTGCGGGACTTCATTCGCAGATGTTGTGAGGTCAAGGCGGCGAATCGCCCCACAGCGCGAGAGGCGCTGACGCATCCTTTCATTCAAAAAGCCTGCGATCCCGCCGACGCAGCAGCCTTCTTTAACGAGGAGTGGGAAAGTAGAATGCAAAGACGAAGGACAGTGATGTCGAGGAGTTAGGAGAATAAGTGGTGTATGGGAAACACATTTCCAAGCGTAGTTTGACTTGAGGGTGGTTTGCGGCAGAAGCACAGAAGCGGCGCGAAGCACGAGGATTTGTTCGTGTGTAGAGAGAGAGCGTGCCCGTAAGCTGGAAAGGGAGCACATGCGGGCGCGATGAGTTATTCCGTCCATTACACGTACTAAGTTTGTCGGTACCCTTGTATTTGTAGATTAGAAGAAGAGGTTTAGAACAGCCCGCCACCAGCGTCGGTACTTAGACCTGCAACTGGAACTGCAGCATCCGCCCGCCGCACTGGAGATCAAAAAAGTTAGCATCCACGAAAGGTCAAAACTCCCGTATCTTCTGCAATGTCACTTACCAAACCTCTTTAACCTTTTACCCTATGTGGAGACGGAGTAAAGGGGACCGCCACTGGGAGTGAGGTCTTGCGCTATTTTTGCGTTTGACAAGCAGCATAAACATCTGGTATGTTTTGTTGAAACCGTCTCCTTCACAGTTGCACTCGGCGACTCTTACACACTCGCGACTTCTACAAGGATGAAAGAATAGTGCTCCGTTCCACAGGAATATTAGCAGCTTGTGCAATGATGTTTGAACTACCTATTCGACGTCGGGCTCTTCAGTGTCTCGAGGAAAAGGAAGCTCCCGTCGTCATTGCGCAGCTGCAGAAACGATGGGATCAAGGCGGTTTTATGTGTTGCCGTATGGGCATATTTGTCTTTTCGGTTACCTATGTACCTATCCATCGGGGATGAACACGTAGGTAACCGAAAAGACGACGAGGCGCGTACGGGACCCAGGCGTCACTCCCCTTCGCTTCCCCAAACCGATGAAGCAAAGACTGTGGGTTGTATTTGTGTTCAGAGATGGGTACGCAATGAGGAGGTGACACCGTAGTTGTTGTAGTCGGGCTAGTTGTCTCGGAGTGCAACATGCACGGAGTTGAAAGTGCATAGACAAAAGCACGGGCTGTAGCGCTTAGACCGGGACGTTGGCAGGCCTGACGCTCTAACTTTGGACTGGGGTAGTCTGGGGCAGAGTGCGCTGACAAGGTGCAAGCGTTCGCACCGGAACGGTTTGAGGTAAAGATGCGTCGGTGCGCGGCACCGATTGTATGACGTGACAGGTTTGATAGCAGCAGGGGGATGTGCAACAAAAGTAGTAGAGGATTAACAACAAGCACTATGGAGGTACGATACAAGCAAGGTGCGAACACGATGCGCAAGAAAAAGAGTTTTGAGCCGATGCGGATCAAGCACAACCAAAGGCGAGGAGGGGCGGACGCTCAGTCGTGGTGCAGGCGGGTGCGTTGCGGGTACGGTTTTGGCGGTCGCGTGATGAGGTGAATGATAACAACAAATGCAGACAGTACGCCAATGACAACGGCAAGCACGAGAAAGGCCATGTTTCCACCGTTACGTTGGTACATGTGGACGTGCCTCTGCAGGAAGTACACAAAGCGGAACAGCAGGTGCACCAGCTTCCAGTACGGACTGAGCGGACCGGCGAGCGAGCTGAGCTTCTTGCCGGAAATGGCTCCGTGCGAGCGCACAAAGTTGAGCAGCTGTTCGGAGGAGGCGGAGCCGACAAACTCGAAGACGGAGCCGGCGTGGATGAGGAAGAAGGAGGGGAAGGCCATGACGTGGAAGCGCAAGCGCAGTGCGCGGTGGTTGATTCCATCCACTCTTGCGACGAAGGCATCGGAAGTGAGATCGCTAGCGAGCTGCTCGTAAGCGGGGGCAAAACGCACGCACTACGGAACGAAGGGAAGTGTGAGCAAATCGGGGACGCGGTGAATGCTGAAAGGATTGGAACTCACGTGGATGCATGTGGGCGAGTAGAATTGAAGAAGGAGCGGCTTGGTGGCGGTGCTGACAATATGATCGAGCTGGAGGTGGGAGAGCTCGAGCACTGCGCTGTGGTGTTGGGGGGGGTGCGCAGCGACGACGGAGCACAGGCAGGCAACGAGCAGCGCGAGACGGAGCGGCATGACGAAAGGAGGCGCGCCACGACAAAGGGCTCGTGGGAGCACGCCAATGACCATGACCAAAGCGGGCGCCCGTCTGGGCGCGAGGCGGGCGGAGGCGCGCGCGGCGGGTGGAAGCGAACGCAAAACAGGTGGTACAGGTGGCCAGCTGGACCACGTGGCGCGCGCGCGCGCTATCACTGCGTGACGCCGAGATGCAGCAGATGAGTCCAAACAAAACGGCGCGCGTGTGACGGCGTCACGCTTGCCACACTGTACATACACTCACAAAAGTAAGTCTACACTGCTGCGCGCACACATCCGTCAGCGCGGCACGTCACACCCATCACGCCGCCGCGCCGCCCGTTGTGCACCGAAACCGCTCCACCCAAAAAATGCACACGCCCCTCTTCCACCACCACGTCGTCCCTCTCTCTCTCCACCATCCGCAACTCCATTCATCAACTCCCCGCCTTTAAAACCCCCTCAACTCCTTCCTCCCCGCCTCACCTCTCCCCCCTCCCCCTCCCACCCCCACCCACACCCACACCCACACCCCACCACACCATGGACCCCTACCACTGGGGAAAGCAGCGCGCACAGCCCAACCCCCAAACACAACCGCCCTCCCAACTACCGCAGTCGCCCCGACAGCAACCGCCGCCGCCTCCCCCCCCACACCAAACTTCCGCCGCCTCCTTCCCCTCCCAGCCGCTCATGCCCTCCTCCGCTTTCCCCTCCTACCCCCCCCAGCCCTACCACGCGCTCTCGCACTCGCACTCCCACGTGCGCGACTCGCTCGTGCACCCCCACAGCTTCCAGGGCGTGCAAAATCAACTCGGCGTGCCCATTCAACAGCATCCCCTCCCGCAGCTGCCCCACCTTCACCCCCACTCGCTCTCGCAGCCGCAGCCGCATCCTTCCCTACACATGACGCACCAGCAGATGCATCACCCGCACATCCCCCCCCCCAACCAACAGCAACTCCATCAACCGCCGCCTACTTCCACCGCACACCATCCTTCCTCGCATCACCACCGACCCTCGCACCAACTCCGCTCCCACCATCCTCAACCGCCGCAACAACCCATTTCAATCCAACCCCCCCGCAGGGTCTCCACTTCAACAATCCCCTCCTCCCAGACGCAGCAGATGCACGATCAACAGTCGCAACAACAGCACATGGCTCAGGATGCCGTCAACCAGCAGATCCCGCTTTCACAATCTCGTTTACCTCACTTACAACAGCCTAATCCAGTCCAACCGCTACCCCAACCCCCGATCCCCAATCCTATGCACCAGCAACACCCCTATCACCATCAACACCCAGCTTCACATCATCGTCACCATTCTTCCGACGTGAAGCCCCCGCTCTACGATAATGCTGCCCACCCCTATCGCATCTCGCAACCGCGTCAACCCTATTATCATCACTACTCGGCAAATGCACCCCCACTGCGTCAACCTCCCATGCCGCATCCCTCGCAGATGTACCCGCCCTTGACTGTTCAACATGACTACGCCCGTCAGCAGCAATCTGCGCTTCCGGTTGCTCCCAGTGTGGCTCCGCCTCAACCGCTCCCGTCTCAGATCCATCCGCAGCGACAACCTACCGCTCAACCATCGTCGCAACAGCCTTCGTCTACCCAGCAGCAGCCGCAACAACCGTCTTCCGCACAACGGCAGCAACAGCAGTCTTCCCAACAGCCCCGCTCTCAATCGCAGCAGCAGCAAGTGCAACAGTCGCAAGAGCGCCAGGAGCGCCAAAAGCAGCAGCAGCAACGACAACCTACCCCGCCGCCGCAGCAGTCGCAGCAACAACAGCCTCAACAGCCGCCGCCGCACTCGCAACAACATTCATCGCAATCGCAACCTCCCCGACATCAGCGTGTAACAGCGCCCAACTCCATGCAACCGCAACAGTTGCCGTCCATGATGCAAATGTCTTCTGCTTCAACTCCACTGTCTCATGCGCAGCCCTCGTCGCAACAACAACGTCGCGAGCATCAACAGTCGCAATCGCAACAACCGTCGCCAAATTTGCAAAAGCAGCCGCTGTCCCAACAGCAGCAACAGCAATCGTCGCAACAACAGGATCAGCAATCCTCTGCTCCGCCGTCACGGCAAATCCCCCCTCCTGGCGCCCAAGGAATGCAGATGTCCGACAGGCGACCGACTCCTGGTCAGCTCCACCCACCGTCTCAGCCGCAAACCATGCACATGGGCCCCGCCGTGCCGCCACCGTCGTCTCTGCAGATGCAGCACATGCGCGTACAACGTCAGATGGTCCCACCCCCGCAGCCGATGGAAATTTGTGCGGATGTGCCGGGCATGGTCAGTCAGCAAGCGAAAGGCGCTTCGGTTACTCAGCTTCCTTCGCAACGACAACAGACAATTCCGAAGCCCACGACGCAGACGATGTCGGCACGACAACCGCCACTGCAATTAGCAAAGCAATCGCTGACGCAGCACGGCGCACAACACCTCTCGGATCAGGTTCAAAATTCACCTGAAATGTCGCAGCCTGCTGTTTCGATGCCAGATGCCACACGCCCACCTTCGCAGCAACCACCAACCATGCGGACCGAACGACCTCCGTCAACTGCGGACGAAGCAAACGAACAAGGCGCAGGCTCGAGACAGTTGAAGGTTGAGGATGCTCTCGCTTACCTTGAGCAGGTGAAGAGCCAATTTGCGGACTGCCCCAAAGTTTACAACCACTTCCTCGACATCATGAAGGAATTCAAGGCTCAAACCATCGACACCGGTGAGGTTATCAAGAGGGTCAGCACTCTCTTCCAGGGGCACAGCAAACTCATTCTTGGCTTCAACACTTTTCTGCCCCCCGGTTACAGGATTGAGCTGCGTGGCGACCAGGTAACGGGCTGCATCACAGGTTTCTCTTCGCCAGGTGGCGTTTTCATGCCTCTCAGTTCGAACGGAGCCACAGTGCAAACTATGGGCATATCTCAGGCGGTGGATCACGCAGGCGCGGTTGCTCAGCAGGTGCCTCCCCCGCCTCCCCCGCCCCAACAAATGCCAATGCGAAGTGGTCACCACATGACGGGTCACCACCCATCTGCTCCCATGCCTCCACTTCAGATGCAGCAACTGGTCCCCCCGCCAATACATGCCGTCCCCGACAGAGTGTACGAGCGTGAACCGGTCTACCCGCACCATCACAATCACAAACCCATGAGTGACGCAGACCCCAAGGTTGCAGTGGATTCGAACGGCATGCCGCACCAAGCTCCACATCATCCGGCAATGGCTATGCAAAAGGTTGAACAACACATGAAGCCAGCTGCCCAAAATGACAATGCTGCAGCCGCCTTGCGAGGATTTTCCAATCCCATGCAGCCGTCTACTACCATTCAGGGAAAGCCGGTCGAGTTCGAACAAGCTGTTACTTACGTCAACAAGATTAAGAGCCGCTTTGCCGACGATGAGGCTGTTTACAAAGACTTCCTCAATATCCTACAGACATACCAAAAGGATCAAAAAGATATTGCAGAGGTTAATCGGCAAGTATCACTCCTCTTCAGGGATCACGAGGACTTGCTCGCGGAGTTTTCGCGTTTTCTTCCGGAACAATCCATGGTACCCTATGCGCGTCAACAGGCGTACCATAGCGTACCGCCTGACCACAGCCAAAATCGTCCTCGTTCTTCACAACCGGTCGTAAAGCAACAACCCATTCTAGAGGCTTCCGCAGACTTGAAGCCCGCACCTTACTCATCGTCAAGTACTTGGAAGGGTAAGGAGAAGCCATCTCAAGCTGCCACTGGATCAGGTCGCGGAAAGGTAACGAAGCAAACGCCGTCTGCAGGTCCGGTATCTGGGACCAGCTTAAGGCCAGGACCTCGAGGCAAGCATTCTGGAGAGAAGAAGAGCCGCAGATGCGGACACTCCATCAAACGAGCTTCGGCTGCCGAAGCTAAGTCGGCGCAAGCCCATGCCGCACTTAGTGGAGGTCTACCTCAAAACGTTGGATCTGCTGCAACTCCAGAGCTGGAATTTTTCGAAGAACTTCGAGGTCTTCTCGGACCGCAAGGTCAGCGCAACTACTCTGAGTTTATCAAGTGTCTTTCCCTATTCTCGCAAGAGATTATATCTGGTGAGGAGTTAATGCGTCTGGCTGATGGGCTACTCGGGAATCGCAAACCTCTCACCGACGCATTTTCTGCCTTTATTGACCAAACCGATCCCAACTCAACACAGACTGCGGTTCAAATTCTCAGAAGAGCAAAGGCATCGACAAGTGCTGGTACAAGTGGCTCTGATGAAAAGGGGTCAGTACCACCATCCGTGAGCGCCGCTGTCGTGCGAGCACATATAAGGGACTTACCGTCTTTTGGGAACCTGCCTCCGACGTCAGCATCGGTTGGCAGCCGCTCACCGAAGGTGAATCCACGGTATAAAGGCAAATCTCTCTCCGAGATCGCCAAGGAGCATGGCAAGCCCGTCGGTGAAAATGGCTCTTACATGACATTACCTGCGGATATCGGTTCAATGCAATGTTCTGGCATGACTGCAGACGACCGAAGTGTGTTGAACGACATATATATACTTAAGGGGAACACTAGCGGGCGTTCCTTGATTGATGATGGTTTGACGAAGGCGGGACTGGTTGAGTTCGGAAAGCCACCTATGAAGCCGTATCCGGGAATTAGTGGAAGCAAGCCGCCGCTACCGCCTATCAGGTCACCAGTTGCTGAAGTTCTGAGCAGTCCCCGAACTGTTCGAAGTGCACCGCCCTCCGCTCCCATATGCATCGAAGATCAGAGGCTAGAGATTGAGCTGATGATTGCGAGGGCGAAGTCTACTATTCAGAAACTGGACAAGCTTGAAAGCGGTGAGCTTCAAAGTTCTGATCTTTGTGCAGTGGACGTAAAACCCATTGAGATGATCTACGCAGATGTGGCGGTGGATGTCGTGGAAGTACTGCGAGTCAACCCCATGCGCACTGCTGGAGTCATTGCGAAGCGACTGAGACAACGCGTGAAGGACTGGACAGAATCGAAAGGAAACTTGGAGAAGATCTGGAAATCGAAGCGCTTCAGTAGAAGGGACCCCAAGTCCGACGTTCCACGAAACTGGAAGCGACCAGAAATGGTTCGCGATGTCATCGACGAGGGGAAGAAGAGGGGCGAAAGCGAGCGCCGCGCCAAGAAGTTCCTTTCCGTTGACCTGGTCTGCGAAGACAAGAACCTTAGTCTGATATGTGACATTCTTTGGTTCGCGTTTGAGTGGGAAGCCACGGATGTCGAGGAAGCTGACAAGGGGTTGGAGGTGATCGAGCAGGTGTATCACCTGTTGCAGCAAGCGTGCGCACTGTCTCGCAAGATGTATGTCGACGACTACTTGTACGCTTACATGCGTCTGATTGCGGAAACGTCGACGCGCGTGCAGTTCTTGCTGGAGGTGACGAAGGAAGAGGATCAGCTTCGGCGGTACGTGGACTGTGCGAAGGACGTACTCGGTGGTGATGCAACCACTCTTGAGTACGACGACTTCTGCGAGAAGATGTTCAGCGGCGTGGAGAAGTGGGAAGAATATTTGTGTGACTTCCCACTGATCTGCAAGCGCCTTGCCGAGTCCGCGCTGAAGCTTTCTCGCCGACACCCCGCTTTGGATTTGCTGGAGATGGCCCGAAAGAGCGTGAAGAAGGCGCTGGAAGAAGACGAGAAGGGCCACTCGAAGGCCATGGAAGTGGAGCAGGAAGGCGCGCAGGCAAGGAGTGGCCGCAGCGAAGCATGCGCAGGTGACGAGTCGTCCACACGTTGCGAAATGGACATCGCCAAAGATGATGAGAATGCAGGTGAGCGCGGAAGGGATGCACAAGGTGACCATGCGATGGAGGATAGCGACGGGACGAGGCTCAAGAGCGGTTGCATGGTTGCACGTGAGTCAGCAGAGGACAAGGCGTTTGAGGAGCTCCAGAAGGCGCGGCGGCTTGTGAATGACGCCGAGGGCTATCTGTTTGAGCTGAAGGGGAGCCGGTACGCGGACGCCAAGGATGAAGCGCGGCGGAAGACGCTGAAGCTGACGTTCCGTCACATTGGCAAGTCGGATGCGTGCCAGTTTAGGCAACTAAACATGGAGCAAGACGGCACGGAGAAGACGGTGGTGTCGACGCTGACTCGGTACCTGAAGCGCGCCAAGAAACGCAAGCTGCAGCACGATATGGTGCACGGCGGTTGCGGGCGCGCTGAGGATATGGACGTGTACGTGGTGGATGCGCTTGATGTGCGAGTGAACGAGCGTGGAGGGTTGATGTACGTGCAGGGCACCGAGGACTTCTTTATGAACGGAAAGTTCAAGCGCAGGAAGACGGCTAATGAAGCATCTCACAGGGCGGCTGAAGCAAAGCGTGCGGTCGCCATCGAAGTTTGATGTGTAAGTAGGACGGGTGTTTGTAAGAAGGGGTGTGACGGTAGGAGTGTAAATGTGTTTAACAGCTAACAAGTAAAGAAACAGCAAGAAGATGAGCAAGAGCATGCATCATGCATGATGTGTGTGCAAGGTGTGTAGGGTGCATGACGAGGAGTTGTGGGTTTGGGTGTCTTCTGCCAGTCGACGATGCGGTTGCGAAAGAGATGGTTGGACGTAGTTGTGGTAACGGGTGGGTGTCTCGCAGGAGCGGGTAAGCCTTCACCAAGGATAGCAAAGAGCGTGGAGGGAAGAGCGTGGAGGAAAGAGCGTGACGTTGACGGGCTTTGTGAAGCTGTGACAAATTGGGTGTAACTGTCCCGGGACGGGAGTTGGCGCTGGGCATATTGATAACATGAGGCGCGAAACACATGAGATTGCAATCTGCAAGTTGTGGGGCGGGCGCTTTTGGAGGGACGCAGTGCGAGCGGCGGACGCTGTTGCAAGTGGAACAAGAATCTTGTTCAGATATGATGGCTTGCGGACTGTGGGCAGAGATATCGCTATCCGAATGGAGTTCTAAGCCTGTACGTGCGGTGGAGAAAGCCGGCAGCTGCCGGTCCGTGAAGCTCCAGCTGGAGTAGAGATGAGCTAGCAGGTATACTACTTAGCTTACCACAGCGAGACAGATGCATACACACGTGTCCCACCTTGAGCCCAATCGCAATGGCTGGTACTCATGTGCAAGCCCAATCACGATGCCAGAGACATCTTCAGCCGAGCTAGTGCTAGTGTACTGCACAAGCACTGCCCGTGCAGATAGTGCCTTGCTGCAGCAAAATGAAGTGCGATTTGCAAGATGGAGTCTAAGGGGGGTGGGGTGTACCAGGGTAAGGTACCTTCCTTTCCTACCCTTGGTATTCTAGAAGGGCAGTGCCTCTTCGGCTCGCAACGGCCAAGCAGCGGCTCCGACGTGTTATGAAGGGCGGCGGCGGCGGCTTCTACCGTAGTGTGGTATTGTATCTGTTACAGTTGCAACCAGTGCAGCAGCGATGAGGGGGCGGCGGGAATGGTATCGTTTGCGCTTCCGTGTCAATGTCGATCTGCGTGACCTGCCTTTGAAGGGAGAGGCGTAGGGGGCGTGTGCTGCCATTGCCCTTGTCCTCATCGTTGCAAACTGCCCGCGCGGCGATCGGCGCGGTTGACCATCCACCGTTGATGGCGCTGCACTGCAAAGTGCGTATCAAAGCACGCACTGCGATGAAACCGCGCAACGTATCGGCGTCAGCAAACTCGAATCGCGTGGTCAACACACCCCACCCACTAACGAGAGCTCGCTCATCATCGACGTTGCGAGGAATTAGGGACCAGCGAAGCACAGTACTCAACGCGGTGGACATCGTCACGGTACTGGTTCCAACATCGAACCACACGCAATGATCGGCGCGCTCAAACGGCACGAACGTGTGCAATGCGTGCGGCAACAGTTTTGGAAGGCGATGCGACGTTGAAACGGCACGTGGATCAAGCCCACAGCGCGCACGGAATCCGGATTGGGACGCCTTCATCATATCTCACACGCGCTCTGCGAGAACCGTCTCACACGCCGAGATGCTCTGGTCAAACACGCCATTGTCAGACGTGAAGGGCGGAAACCATTCGTGTGCAGCAGGCGTCCGGAGCGATTTGGCAGCCGTCATGACGTGTCTGGCCACACTGAACGCATGCATTCGCACCTGAGCAAACGTTTGAAGTGCGAGCGATGCGGCGCGGGCTTCAGGGTTGAGCTTGGCACGGCGGACGGTTGCACGTGAGGAGCAGGGATGCGTCGAATCGCTGGTGGCCGTTTTGCTGTTGGGCGTGGCGCGGGAGGAGGAGCTGCTGGAAACGCGACGCACGGTTGGGAAGGGGTCATCATTGTGGACGCTGTGGGGACAGACGGACTGCGCGACGGAGGAGGTAGCAAGGGGCGGCGGCGGACGCGGCGAGAAGCGGCGTAGCGCAGAGGCGGCACTGGAGGCGGCAAAGAGGACGGGCAGGACGGAGGCGCTCGCGATGAGGAAGAGGCCAGCGCGACCGGGCGGCAGTCACGAGCGGCGAGGAAAAAAGTTTTTGTAGCAGCCCTTCCTTCGCAGTCTCGCGCACAAGTGCGACATACACGCGAGAGCATTGGCTGTTGCACGTGCAACCTTTCTGCGCCGCCGAAAGCGACGCACCGCCGCCGCGGCGCAAAGCGACGCGCGCTGACGTGTCCCCGCGCGCGAAGCTTCTCGAAGCGCGCGCCGGGCGCGTGCGTCGTCGCCCTTGCGCCTGTCACGCTCCGCACCTCCCCCGCCCCCCCATGCCGCTTTCGTCCCTTTGCCGCCCTATAAAAAGCGCGCGCAAGTGCGCCAAACCCACCTCTCTCCTTCCCCCACGACGAACAACACGGACACCAACGCCAGCGAACCCACACAACTCACACGCTCACCACCTCCTCCTTCCGCTAACCCCGCCATTCGCGCTTCACTAACATCCATTCCCAGTCCCCGCCCCGCCCCGCCCCCCCCCCCTTCCCGTTTCGTACGAGTATGCGCCTGTCTAACTGGCGCTGGCTTGGTCCAATTCCCGCCGCCTTCGTTCTTCAAGCTGTGTTCGGCCTCCAGTTTGCTAACGGCGTGTTTGCCTCCCTGCTCAACGATGTGACTTTCACACAGGCGTTGGGCGTTTCGGCCCTTTTCGTGTCGCTCGGAATCACCGCGTTTGGAATCCTTCTCTACTATGCGTCCCACCCGACGCACCACCACAACGTGCCACGCGCCATAACGGTGCTAGGTTCACTGGCCATCGCTGCGCAGAGCCTCGTGGCGTACGGGCTTGTGAAGCGCAATTCGGCGCTGGTGTACTTTGCCAGCGTGCTGCAGGGCACTGGCGCCGGCGCCATCTACGTCGTCGGAATCATCGTCGTGCAGGACTGGGTGCCCGAGTCACCCGGTATGCTGACCGGTGTGAGCCTGCTTTTCGGCGGCGCCGGGGCGCTGTTTGGCATCTACGCTTTTGAGGCGTTGGTCGACGTTATGGGTGCTGCTATCCCGGCTATGACCGTCGCCAGTCTGGCTGCCGGGCTCGTTTCTCTCAGCGCTGCCATGTTTATCGAACGCCCTCCAACGGGGTGGTGCCCAGTGGCTGAGATTTTCGACCCGCAAAGTACCATGACACTGAATGACGCGCGAAAGGCGCGTCGCACACCAAGCTGCTCCGAGCGCACACCGCTCGTCAGCACCTCCTCCACCACCACCACCACCACCAGTTTGTCGGCTCCGTGTGCAAGCGGCGTTGGTGATGACAACAGCGCTGCTGAATGTGGTAGTACTAGCGGCGCCACGGATTACTGTACCATTCAGTTAGGAGAAGCGCATGCGTGCGTCTATAAAGAGCACGACACCAAAGTTGAATTGTGCTCCTCCAGACTATCGTGCGGTGACATTCTGATGGACGTTTCTTTTGCGCATGTTTTCGTGTGCGTGTTTGTGGCGGCGGGGCCCGGGTACGGATTTGTGATTTCGTACCCGCTCATGCTGCACGAACTGTTCGGGCAGTCGTTGTCGAGCGCGAACCAAATGCTGTGTTACGCCACGTTTTTCGGGATTGTCGGGCGTCTGGCATTGGGTTTTGCGAGCGACGTGATTTCATCGCACAGCTGCTCCTCCTCCTCCTCCAATTCGTACGCGCCAAACATTGACGGATCCAAGATGACCAACACGTTCATTCTACTAGTGCAGGTGGTGTCGCTGGCGGTGATGCCAGTGGCCATAGCATACCGCGTAGTGTGGGTGTTCAACGTGGGGGTGTTTGGCGTTTTCATTGCGTTCAACGGGGGAGCGGTTGTGTCGGCGTGCCTGGCGCGCGATGTGTTCGCGGCGGAGAACTGTACGCTTGCGTTCGCGCTGCTGGGCGTGGCGATTGGGATTGCGCGCGCGCTGTTCTCGGTGGTGCTGGCGGGGTGCGAGGACGGTGAGTATGGGTGGTACATTGAGGTTTCTCTGGTGGTTTCGGTAATTGGGGCTTTGAGCTCGTATTTCATTGAGCCCTGTAAGCGCGTATACGACGGTGAAGCTGGACGTGCGCTGTTTACTGAGTCGGAAATGTGAGTTGTTGTTTTTTGGCTGTGGTTGTTGTGGTTTAGAAGCTAATGGGGTTGTATAGTAATGGAGTACGGTGTAGTTTTTGGGTAGATTAGTTTACTTTTTGTACCGTTGTAGTAAAACGGAAAGCCTTTTGTTTGATTACAAGCCACAAGCTGCGGCGCCAAGTGCTCGTTGCGCGCACATACGGCGGCACGCGTGACGGCGCAGTGATGCAAGCGCGTGACGACGAGCGCGCGCGCGTGCAGCGCGTCGTGACCATGCGCCAGCAAACGTGCGGCGGGCAGCGCGCGCGTGTGTATGATACGGGGGCGCGATCTAACCGCCGAAGAGCACGCCAGCGAGTGATGCATGCGTGTTGCAAAATGGGCGGCTCGGGCTGACAATGCGCCTAAACCGATCTGTTGCGCGCGTATGATACAGTACAAACGTTTTTTGGCGCGTGGCTGCGATAATGAGTGCCTGTAATCGTGAACGTTCTGCGCGCACATCCGTGACGCGTGACGCCGAGCGCGAACAACAACAATGGCTGTACCAGCCGTGTTCAGTGAAACGTGTAGACGTACACGTTTCACTGAACCTGACGGTCAGAGTGTCAATAGAGCACCGCCGGCGGCTCTGGCTGACCTCGTGCGGGGGTCAAGCCGCCAGGCCCTACCCCGCGTTTTTCAGACGGTCGCACGTCTCTACGCGCCGAGCAGTGTCACCAGTGCCTTCGGCGTGGGGCGGCGCCGCCGCACACGCTTCACTTGACAGCATCGTGTGGCGCGCGCAGCCGGACGGCGCGGCCCGAGCCACTGGTTGGCCATCCGCCAGCGCACGCCATTTTGGGAGCGCCGCAGTGACGCCGTCACTGCGGCCGCGCGTCACACATGCGCCGCTGCTTATGGCTCATATCTGTTGCTGGATTCAGCGGTAGCGGGCGAGTGGCGCGCGAAATGTATAGTGTGTGGAAGTTTATTGCTTAAGGAAGGAGAGACTGCTTGCCTGTATATAGTATCCGGTAGGTATCCGCTGGTCCGGAAGGGTCGCATTCTACAGTAGCGATTATGCATCCGATTATTCGCAGCTCACGTGCACGTATTTGCGTGTCGGTGCAAACTGTAGTGACAATATCACGCGTGTCCCATTTGTAAGCGCCGTTGCTGCGCCCGTGGCGCCTGTGTGCGCCAGAGCCATGCGCGCGCCATGCTGTCTGCACCCGCTGTCCACCTCGCACAGCTGTTCGCCCACGTGGCACCGTGTCGCCATCCCGCTGTGATCATCACCGCCGCCGCCCCCCCGCCGCCGCCGCCGCGCACCCCGCCGTGCGCGACACCACACGCCCACCGACATGCTGCACGATCCTCTTCGCGCGCTCATGCGCGGCTGCCGCCGAGCTCCGAAGCAGCCCGCCCCGAAGCAGCCCGCCCCGGAGCAGCCCGCCCCGGAGCAGCCCGCCCCGGAGCGCGCGGCCCCAGCCGCGCCTCCGCCCGCACCCACCTTCGCCGAGCTGCTGCCGGACGCGCGCATCCAAAGCGCGCTGCACGCGCTGCAAGTACGCGCGCCCACCGCCATTCAGGCCGCCGTCATACCGCACTTTCACACCAATGACGTGCTGGCCGTCGCCCCCACCGGCTCTGGAAAGACGCTGTGCTACGTGCTTCCGCTGCTCACCCACCACCTGCAGCTCGCTCAGCGCCAGCAGCCGCCACGCTGCCATTCCGTCATTCTGGCGCCCACGCACGAGCTGGTCAACCAGATCGCGCGCGTGCTGGAAAGAGTGCTCAAGCTCACGCACACTCGCGCCCACGTGCGCGCCCTCAACTCCAAACAGGCGCTGGCCGCGTGGAACTCCGCCCCCAACGCCGTCAACTTTGTCATCGCCACGCCGCAGCGCCTTGTGGCCGCCGCCCAGCTGCTCAAGTCGTCCTCTTCAACGCCCGACTTCATAGTGCTGGACGAGGCCGATGAGCTGCTGAGCGACAAATTTCTGCCGCAGGTGGACGACGCCTTGCACGTCTGCGGCGTCGTCAACAAAGCCAACAACCACAAGCATGGCTCGCAGCGCATGCACATGTTCTCGGCCACAATGGCGCCCGCGGTGGCGCACCTGGCGCGATGTCTCATGAACGACATGAAGCGCGTCACCGTGGGCGCCAGTGCGTACGGAGGCTCCTTTGCAGTGGATGAAGCTGTCAAGCATATTGAGCAGCGCTTCGTGTTTGTGGGCGGACGCGCCGAGCAGGGCAAGGTGATGGCGGTGCGCAATCTGCTGCGAAACGGGGTGCAGGCGCCTGTGCTGCTGTTCGTGCAGAGCAAGGAACGGGCGGCGCAGCTGTTCCGAGAACTGCTGTACGACGGCGTGCACGTGGATGCCATCCATTCGGACCGCACCGTTGCGGCACGCGAAACGGCGGTGCAGCGCTTTCGGGAGGGCAACACTTGGGTACTGATTGCGACGGACGTGCTGAGCAGGGGCCTGGACTTTCTGGCGGTGCGCACGGTCATCAACTACGATGTGCCGAGCTCGGCGGCGGCGTACGTGCATCGCATCGGGCGGTGCGGCCGGAACGGGCGCCATGGGGTGGCGTTGAGTCTGTTCACGGAGGAGGACCTCAAGCTGATCGGCGCGGTCGTGCGCGTGGCCAGGGCGAGCGGCGCGCTCGTTCCGGAGTGGCTGCTGCGCGCGGGCGGCCGCGTGCGCGCGGACGAAGTGCGCCGACTGGAGAGGAGGCCGCCGAAGCGCGCGGCCGTGGGGGGACCGAACATGGCGTCGGTGGGGGGGGGGCGGCGGAAGCGCCGACGCGTGCAGCCGCAGTCGCAGCAGCAGCCGCGTGGTGGCGCGCGCGGGGGGACGGAGGCGCGCGCTCATGATTGAGAGGCTCGTCTCAATGTGATGACCGGCAGCGGCGGCGAGCGCTGGTGATTGAGAGGCTCGTCTCAATGTGATGACCGGCAGCGGCGGCGAGCGCTCATGATTGAGAGGCTCGTCTCTCAATGTGATGAACAGAACCAAAGCTGTTGGTTGGCCTTTCCGCAGCACCCCATCACCATCGAGTGCGCTCAAGTTGTGATGATTGAGAGGCTCGTCTCTCAATGTGATGAACAGAACCAAAGCTGTTGGTTGGCCTTTCCGCAGCACCCCATCACCATCGAGTGCGCTCAAGTTGTGATGATTGAGAGGCTCGTCTCAATGTGATGAACAGAACCAAAGCTGTTGGTCCACTCCATCACCATCGAGTACTGTACGCTCAATTTGGCCAGCACACTCACATGCACGTGCTATCAGTTGTCTGGCCGCACACTTTTGTGGCCCCCAGTCGTCTCACAGAAAAAAAGATGCTCCGCCAACGGCGCGCGTGACGTCACTCGCGACGCGCGCGCGTGCGCCGTCACGCTGTATCTCAACGCATCCGCCGCCCGCCCCCCCCCCGTCCCTCCGCATCCTCCACAGCGCCGCCCCGCGCCTATTTGTACGTCGCCGCCTCTCCCCCCCCCCTCCCCCCCCGTCGCCGCCGCGCTCCGCGGCTGGCGCGCCATGATCTCCCTGTCCTCCCTTTTGCTGCGCGATTATCGCTATGTCGTCCCCGTCCCCGCCTGCTTTCTGCTGCAGGCCCTCTTCGGTCTGCTCTACGCGCAGGGCGTCTTTGTCGCCCTCGTGCACACGCCCCAATACACACTCGCCATCGGTCTTGCTAGTTTCTTCGTCTCCGTTGGTATCACCCTCTCCGGCGTGTCCATGAGCAAGCTCGCATCCTCCTCCCCGTCGCACGCCCAGTCTGCCCCGGTGTACGCCGCGCTGGCCGGCAGCGTTGGACTCTCCGGCCAAACTGTGCTGGCGCTCGCCCTCGCTCTGGACAACGTGCACTTGCTTTACGCCGCTTCTGTGCTGTACGGCACCGGCTGTGGTTGCATCTACGTCGCGAGCGTCGATGTGTTGCAGGCTTGGGTGCCGGAGTCCCGCGGCTTCATCACCGGTGTCGGTATGTTGTGCGGCGCCGCCGGCTCTTTGTTCGGTATCTACATCTATCGCGCACTTGTTGCAGCGCTTGGTGCGCCCATTCCGGCCATGGCCTTCGTGGGCGCCGTGTCCGCCGCGCTATCGTTTGCTGCCGCCCCAATGCTCAAGAAGCCGCCCGCAGGCTGGCATCCCGCCCGCGATCTGCGTGCAGGCGGTGATGAGGAGAACGCTCCGTTGCTCATCACACACGCAGCTCAGCGTGCGCTGCATTCGCCGCCTTCTGCACCTCACCCCGCCGTTATCAGCGTTCGAGATATTCTGCGGGACCGCTCGTTTTATATGCTGGTTGTTGCGTTTGCCGCAACTGTCGGCCCGGGTTTTGGGCTCGTCCTGGCTTATCAGACCATGCTTATCGATATGTTTGGCGCTGCCATTTCTGAAGCGAACAACTTGTTCTTCTGGATTACCTTTTCTGGGCTGGCGGGGCGACTGTTGGCCGGCATCGGCGTCGATGCTTTGGAAAGCGACGTTGGAAGTGCTCCGCGTCTCACCGGCGGCAAGCGTACCAATATGCTTTTGCTCCTTGTGCAGATTGCTGCTACCGCTTCGCTTCCTTTTTTCATTCGCGCCAACATGCTCTACGCGTTTACGGCTGCCTGCGCGCTGATTTACATCACCTTTAGCGGAGGGCCGGTGGTGGCCGCCTGTTTGGTTGGCGCCGTTTTTGATCAGGTCAATGCTAGCTTGGCCTTTTCGTTGGTTGCGATTAGTATTGGCGCGGGCGACATGTTCTTCTCGTGGGTCGTTGCCATGTGCAGTGAATCCACCGCGTATCCACGCGTTTTGCACGACCGTCTTCCTCGCTTCCACGCAAGCGATTACAATTTGTTTCTGTGGTGCACTGTGATATGGTCACTTGCCGGACTCGTTGCCACGCATTTCATTTCCAGGTGTGACAAGCTTCGTGCCCAACCTGCTGCCGAATCGCCTGCGCAATCGTTTTCGTCCCCGTGCGGCGCTTCGTGTTCTAGGCACCGCCATTCCTCTGTTTCTTCTGTGGAAGACTTGTTCAGATCGCTTGGCAGAGCGGCGAAGCGCTCTGCTGATGAGACTAATATCAGAGTGTATACCGATATGTGGTCGGATACTTGATGCTGTGCACTGCGTTAGTTGTCAGTTTGGGGTCCTTGGCATCTTGATGCAAGCCATTCTCTCAACTCTGCACAACTTGGCGACTATCGCATGCCAAAGATTTTGTGGCTTTTTTTTTTTTTTTCTGCATGTAAGAAACAGTTCTCACTTGCAACCAGCTAGCGTTTGGAAAAGGCGCTGGCTGCTCTTTGCTTCTAACTGTCGACCGGCAAGTGTTGCTACTGGACTAGACCACCGTGAATCCATGGAGCTACCGTTGCAGCTAAACGGGTATTGTATTTGCATTATGGTATATAACCTGCGCGATAGTCACTGTATCTGGTGAGATATGGGACTGTGCAACTGCGATATGTGTACATGTGAAGCATCTCGCCGCCCCTGTTGGCTCTGAACTTCGACGGCAATCTCGTTTACAGCATGTCGTAGTACAAACTGACAATGTATCGTCGGAGTTACCGTTTGCACATATTGGTAAACTGATGAAGAACACAGTTAAAGGCATACGCCCGCTTTGTTGGTATATAACCGCCGCAGCTGTTACCATGCAACACGAAGACAAATCAAACGCACTACGCATTTACAGCATACGAACCCGAAATGTGGCTCAAGTTTCGGCTATCGGATAGCCATAATCAGCAAGAGCAATTGACTTCTTGCTCCACAGAGCTCTCGCGTTGCGAAAACCGCAGTGTTTGGACGTTGTGTACGGCTGCGTGCATAAGGCACTGAAAACGTATGTACGTTACAAGACCATCTTTGGTTAGAAGTTTACAAACGTTCCAAAGTGCATAAGAAACGTGCCTAGCGAAAGCGGAACAATGATAAATAGACTGGATCACATCCGATTCTTGAAAACCACAAGACCGGCGGCAAAAGAGAAAAACCGTTCATCTCGAACCTCACAAGAGTTGCCCAAGCACACACACATCCAGAAGCACAGGTCGGATACAGATATGTTCCCCCTCGGCCTATGCCGTCTTCCGAGCTTAGAAAATAGCCTTGAATATCCCACTTGCTGTCATGTTACTCCTCAATCCCGGTAGAGCCCCATCATTTCCGCCTGTTGAATCTGACCTGCTTCCAGACTTTCCCAAAGGAAAAAACTGCTCAACTTTTTCCGTGATGTCATCAACTCCAAATCTTTCCCCGATGTTGTCGATGATTTCCTCGGTAGTCGATTCTGTGAGCTCCTCGGTTATTCTCAGAAGGATTCTTCTGACAGACTCAACGACCTTCCTTTGAAGGTCTTCTTCCTCAACCTTCTTGAGGACCATCGACGGAATACGAGCGAGCTCTTCGACGTGGTCCTTCATCTTATTCAGCTTCCCAACCAAATCGCCCTCTGCCAGACCTCTACTTGAAGACTCTTGGAGGCTATCTGGGTCTGGCAGAGCCTCCTTCAATCGTTCAATTTCTCCGAACATGGTCAGCAGGTCTTGTGATGGAGTCAACACACAAGCCCTCCATCCAGAAGGTACAAAAAAGTGACGAAGCTCCTGCATGAGACGTGGAATATTGGCGAGCAACTTCTTGAGAACGATCACCAACTTGTTGAGAAAGGCTTCAACTTTCTCGATACGTGTGCGAATCGTTTCCGCTTGTTGCCTACACAACCCACCGAGACTCTGAATCTTCATAATCGCATCTTGAACAGAACTTTGACTTCTTCCGATACCCTCTAGCACAGTGGAACATTCCTCAACCATGTCAATAACTCCACCGCACCGAGCTTGGTCAAAATCTCGTTCCCCGTCGATGTCCTCCGTCTTCGTGACGGAGAAGATTGCATGCAGTTTACGCGACATACCATAAACCTCCTCCTGCTGGTCCAGGATGTCGTCTATCGGTCTTTGTACTTCGAGAAGAGTCTTTGTGGATTCTTTTAGATCCGCGAATTCCTTCTCAAGCCCAGACATTTGACTAGCAACATCCAAGACCGCCTCTGATAGTGTTTCAGCGGATGACTGGATCTTAGCGACCACTTCATGCGACGATTTAGGCGGAACTGACATCGACTTGTCACCACAAGGGATTTGATCATTCGCATCGTTCAACCTTTCAAGGACCCGATACTGCTTGGTGAACTTGGTTACCTTGGCCGGATCCATGGGAATGCTGCCGCAAACTAGACGGGGGTAGAGCCTGACGGGGTCTTCAGCTGCGGCTTGAAAGTGCGCGAGCAGCTCCCAAACTGTTGAGGTTATATAACTTATGGAGGTCAGCTTCAGAATGTCAGGCAGGTCTTCTACCTCCTTCCCAACGGCAGTCGGCAAACCTCGGATGTTGTGGGCTATCCTCTTAGCCTTGTCCAAGCCATCGACAATAATTGCTTGAACTGATGACAGACTCTCCCCCAGGTCCACGGAAACAGCACAAAAGCAACGAGCATTGATCTCTTCAAGGGTAGCGCCCCCAACCTCTCCATTCTTCGCGATAGTCTTGAGAATATTACCGAGACCAGAGAGATCATCAATAGCGGTTTGTTTGTCAGAACAGGCCATCGTAAAGTCGTTCAGCCTGGTGTTTAGGGAGGAACCTCGACGCAAGATGTGAAGTTGTTGCACGAACAAGAGATGAGAACTTCGAGCTAGATGCAACCACGGGGGCTATCAGCACTAGAAGCAAGTTAACACGTTTCAGCAATAAGTGAGATATGTCTGCTAAGATCTGGCTGCAGGCAATCCAGCACAAACAGAGAGAGAGCTGCGGCTTATATAGCTGTTCTAATTCACGACAAGAATATCAGATGTTTCCCAAGAGGAATGCGGTCGAAAGTAGGTGGGGGTGACCGAGGTCATACTAAGACAAGGAGAACTGCGTTAACGTCTGGTTGCGTTTTCGTCACTTCCTTTTTAGGACACATGGCGTACCAAGGGTAAAGGGTTACACGGACGCACTTGGAGGCGTTTCCGACAGCCTGGATATGCCCACACAGGCACGTTTATCGTGTCCTGTGAGCGTACTACAGTGATGTTGAACATGCGAATGGCGAATGGGCTTGAAGACCCCCATCTCGACTATCGCCACGGGGGCTCATCCAGAGAACTAGCCGATGCAGGTACCGTTGGTACAAAGATACATGAAAGGAGCAACGGCGAAAACCAAGGTTTTATCTTCACAAACCTATTGGTCGTCCGTCAATTAATCTTCAGAAAAGCATCTCTTCCAGCCAGTTACGGGCTCCCCCGGATGGACCTCATTTCTCTTTGAAACGATTTCTGACTCCTGCTTTTCTGGCACCACGCAGTAGGTTAACACGCGACTCCGGAAGAACAAGGTAGAAATCAGGACGATGAAACTTTGAAGGCTACTTCCATAGAGATTTTTGGGATACTGCGAAATAAACTTTGTTACGTGTTCCGTGCCCTGTGGTAAGGGTTAACGGCTTAAAGGGTTGTCTTTGTACCTTTGGTTCGAAGAGAGAAAGGCACAACAGCGTCTTCAGTAATTTGACGTCCTTCTTCCACATCAGTTGTGCTTAAGCGGCTGCAATTACCAAGCATAAGCGCAGCCGCTCGAGCGCAAATGGCTTCTGATGACGCCTTGACGGGGAGACTGAATGGGCAGAAAGATTTCTCGAGTGACCGAAAAGGTACTGGTCTCCGTGAGAGACCCAATCGCAACACCATTTCGCTTCCCCTGTTGGCGGAGGGAAGACGGGTACACCTCGCTAAGGCAGTTCGGCTTGTACCCATTACTATGGTCTGCCGTTAAAGGTTCATAAAGCTGAACATCACGCATGAACCTTAGCTTTCCTACGCGGAAAACCTACTACATCGCCATTTGTCTCTGTTTCAATAACACACATAGCACCACTGTTGTCCAAACAGGGGGAGAGAAGCACGCATAAATTGCAAATGAACTATCGAAGAGTGGATAAAAGATACAGTTATGGCCTGTCAAATAAAGCTACAGGGGTTTCTTTACCTGTAATGTCTATCCCAAAATGAGTTTCGTGTCTTCCTCTTCGAATCTGTACGTTGGTACGTCTAAGTTGAGCGGCGCAGGTCCCTTGCGAATGCGACCAGAAACATCATAGTGAGAACCATGACACGGACAGAACCAGCCGTGATAGTCACCAGCGTTAGCAATAGGGACACAGCCCAAATGAGTACATACACCAAGCACAACGAGCCACTCAGGCTTCTGGACGCGATCGATATCAGCTTCGGGATGCCTCAACTCGATGTTGTCATCCGCAGCGGCTTTCGCGATCTCTTCGTCGGTTCTGTGGCGAATGAAAACAGGCTTTCCTCTCCACTTGATAGTGGCAGATTCGCCAAGCGGAATTGCACTAAGGTCAACCTCAACTGAGCCCTTGGCAAGCACATCTGCCGAAGCAGACATGGTGTAAATTAACTTGAGAATTAGTACACGGACCGCAGACGCTGCGATGAACTTTGTGGTACCGAGCACCATGTAGGTGAAAGCGCGCTTTGTGGGATCGCCCGGCATGTAGCGATGGGGATGGTTATGGTAGTCATCGATGTAACCAGTAGGAAGAGCTCCAGGACCGCGCGGCGCGACTAGTTCGGAAGATGCTGTTTGTGCACCGAGGGTGCCTGCATTGGCGACGGTAGGTGGGGAAGAAGTGGCGAGGGCGCGAAGGCCGACGGATGGAGCGTTACGCGGCAAGACGGAGCGAGTGGCGGATAGACGCCGCGCGACTGCGCCGAAACGAGAAAGCATCGACATTGGAGAGGACGCGAAGCGGCGGGATCGGATCGCGATCGACAAGACAGCTACTTCGCTACAGAGCACGGCTGTCTCCCCGGGGACAACGGAGAGAAGAGTGGCGATGCCCGACGATCCCTTTGCGCATCGAGAGAGAGGAGTGTGAGGCTGCGACAGAAACTCGGAGTAATCACCAAAAAGCCGCCAAAAACTCTCAATTTTCGTGAACCTGGCCCAGTAGCACAATACGGACAGCTCCGAGACCCCGAGCCTGCGAAAAGCTGCAGTGGTGAGTTTGGGGGAGTACAAGAGCTCAAGACTTCAATCGAAGCACATCCTTCCTTCACAAAGACAAAGTGAGAGCAGAAGACTGGTTTACTCGGAGAACCAAGTTGATAGTTAATCAGCATTCGGCTTAAACCGCGCAGTAATTCGTGTTAGTCTTTAGGCTGTAGTCTATTCCGCTCGTTTCGGCAGCTCTTTTATCTTTTGAAGCAACTCTGGGACCGCCTCAAAAAGGTCCGCAACCAGCCCGTAGTCAGCAATCTGAAAGATAGGAGCGTCAGCGTCCTTATTGATGGCGACAATTGTCTTCGAATCTTTCATTCCCGCCAAATGCTGAATCGCCCCACTGAGTCCAATTCCGATGTAAAGCTGCGGCGCCACAACCTTCCCAGTCTGTCCAACTTGCATGTCGTTCGGCACGAAACCAGAATCCACCGCTGCCCGTGTTGCCCCCACGGCCCCTCCAAGTTCGTCTGCCATTTCCTCTAGCATCTTGAAGTTATCCTTGTTCTTCAACCCTCTGCCGCCTGCGATCACAACGTCGGCAGTCGTTAGATCAGGTCGCGTGTTCTCGGTTGCCTCCTGTCCCAGCCACCGCGATTGCACTCCGTCTGCCGGAATCTGGACTTTTACGATTTCTGCGAGTCCCTCACTACTATCCTCAATCGGCTCAAACGCAGTGGGCCGCACTGTCAACACTTTGACTTCGTCGTTGGACTTGACCGTCGCTAGAGCATTCCCCGCATAAATTGGACGTACAAAAACGTTGCTTTCCACCACCTCAATGATGTCTGAAAGAGCAGAAACGCCAAGAACCCCGGCCAATCTGGGTAATACATTCTTCCCGAACGAGTTTGCCGTCGCAATTACGTACCGATAGTCTTTTGCGCTCACTCGCTCGCGAATTACTGGCGTGGCAGACTCTGCAGTGCATGGCGTCTCCCCCTCTGCATAGTATACAGTCGATACACCATTCCATTTACTTGCGGATGCAGCACCAGAGTTTGCGCCCTTCCCGATGAGAAGAAGATCTATCTTCCCAGCTCCCACACATGCTTTCGCAGCCCTTATCGCGCTGCGTACAGCCTGTGATGCGCTGTCCCCAACTACAAGCGCTGTTGTTGCGCTCATTGTTAAGGTAGAGCGGTGACGGTGAGTACTTGTCGGATCCGTCAGCGGTATCGGATCTGACACCTGCGCGAATATACCGATAGAACGTGAAAGGAAGAGGGCTGGCTGTCCATAACCGTTCAGCCTTCTCTGTATTTGGCAAATACAGAGAAGGCTGAACGGTTATGGATAAATACTATTTGCCGGCAAATAACAAATTCAGGATTGGCCAATCTGTGTAATTGGCAAGCACACTACCCAATCTCAAAAGCACTTCGAGACCTGTTTCACTAGCGCACACACATGGCAATGCGATACGCTCTCGCTGAAGATAAGTTCTGCATTCGGTCATCTGCTTTTTCTTTAGCGCAGAGGTAAGGAAGAGTCTAATGATGAGTGCTGGAAGGGCGTTTCTGGGAAGCGTGAAGCATGAGCAGGAGCCGGGGCACACTAGTGTTATGTGTTTTGCACAGCCCACAACGCTTACGAAACGCCCAAGGATAACAATACCTCGGTCACCCAGGCGTTATTTTGACTCAACTTTCCATTTCAAGAGAGTTAGAATCCTTAAAAGACCGCTACGTAGGGCTAGATTACATATGTCATCTGGAGATCACGCAATAGCGAATGACGCTCAGAATGAAAACAGACAAGATTTGAGTAACGTTCTACCTCGGGGAGCATATACGGTTATTATGCAGGTAAGACTGAGATCAGAACTAGGTGTACAAGCTCAAAAGGTACTACTTTCGGAATACGCAAGGAAAACATGTGCAGAACAGGGCGTGATTCGCTGTGATGTGTTGTTTCAGGTGAACAAATTAGGTCTAGCGAAGGATGACTTCTACGAGATATGGACATCGTTCACGGACCCTAGATCGTACCTGGAACATGAAAGGACAATCCACGCTTCTAAACTGCGCCTCTGTCTCGATAACCCCCATGGCGGTGATAATTCGAAGTTGCTCACGAAGCTTGCTCATAACGTAACCCTGTTAAGGCCCGTGCGACCGAACCTAGCGGAATGGGTCTCTGCATTTGATTATGCAACCGACGATACCTCCTCAGTAGGCGCCACGGAGCTTTCGGGTGGTAGCATGAAAGCACATCAAGACTCTAACCGTGTTCGAAGATCCCTTGAGATGTTGATATCCAGTGTAGGAATGGAAGATGTTGTCATCTTGGTGGCAAGAGCTTCTGCATTTTCCATCGAAAGCACGCGGGCTCTTAGAAGCGAGTGCGAGCAATATCTCACCGAAACCGAGCGCAGCGCCGGGGTCGTGCGAACTGGGCTACTGGTAGACAAGAGTGACCCATACAAGATTGTCTTAATGACAGTTCATGATGGAAACGATCGTGATGGAGCATGTTTTGATCTTGAACTCGCTTCTGATTACATCACTGAGGATGGATGGGCCGTTCAAAGATGTCTTTCGGTTTTTCCAGACAAAGTTGGATGGGAGAAGAAACTCAGCGAAGATGATCAAAGGAAGTATTTGGGGGACGTCTTAGAGGACAGTTTTGAGAGCGTCACAAGTCCTCAGGGAGGACTAGTGAAGTATGACCGAGGTGATCCAGAAGATCCCAAAATGAGACTGATACACGGAGCTGGATCCTTCGAATCACTTAAAGAGTCCATTCGAAGCATGACAGGAAGACCAGCTGATCTTGTGAGGGCCATGTTTGTGTGTGGATGGAACGAATCACGATTGTATCCTCTGCTTGTGCAAATTGAGTACGATAGATACAAGGATCCCGGTGAGATACACTTTCACTTTGGAGCAACTGCGTACAGCACAGAAATTAAAACACAAGACCTGCGGAAAGCAATGAAGGAAGTAGCCGAATACCGCCCGGATGTGATAATCGGGTACGGCGGAGGTACTGTGATGGACATGGCAAAACTCATCGCAAGAGTTGCGAATGCTACAGAAAACGAAATCGAAGAATACCTGACTACTATCGACGGAGCAGCAGAGGCAGAAGCAATGGGGATTGGTTTGCGTGTTGTTTCCAAGCCTATGCCAGTGGTCTTGATCCCGACTACAATTGGCAGCGGCGCAGAAATGATTGAGTGGTGTGTCGTGGCAGCACGGAAAGACGACGGCTCTCTGCGTCGAATACCTTTGTACTTCCAAGACGTTCCAGGATCAGTCCGGGAGCCGACAGAAAAGACAGTTATTCAAGAGTCACGTTTAGTCAGTCCCAGCCGTCTACACGGACTTCATACATCACAAGGCGCGCTACAACTTGTTGGTCTAGGGATCGACGCCCTTATAGCTTTACATGAACGCCTTGAAGAACAAGCCTTCAAATTTGCAATACGTGGTATAAGGCAAGCATACAGAGTCATCATGGATGCGAGGAGGGAGCCCACAAACGCTACAGGGCAATCAAGAGATCCGCTAGTAGACGCCAGAACGTTTATCGGATTGGCGTTGGACGGGGTTGGGCGGCCGGGAGTGTGTGTCAGAATATGTCTCGCCTTGCTGGACTCCCTAGTTGACGGGCGATCCTCGACCGTTTTTCGCCAGGTTCTTACTCGTACATCGATTGCTGTACTTCAGGAATGTGTTGAGAGCAAGAACGCAGCAGGTAGCGAGACGTTCAAAAAGGTACTACAAGCCACGAAACAAGTGAGTCGGCAGGATCTGATACTGGATATGCTGAGAAAGGCGGAAGACTGTGATGTGTCGTTGCTGCCAATGTTAGGTTCCGTCCGCAGAACAATCCCCGAATCAGCTGCGCGGGTGGCCTTGTATCTGTCCGGGGAGAAACTCAGTCCTCTAGAGACGTACTTCAGCCAAGAAGAAGTAATAGAACGAATAATGCACAGAGCAATGGACCAGGAGTACGAGCTCTAATCGCCGGGCAAGCACGAAAGCAGTTACAAGAAACATATTTTACAAGAAGATGGATATAGTGCGAACACAAATTCACTGAGAGAAGGATGTGCAAGCGTGGCCTTTGGCGCTTTCATGTCCGCGCAGACTCAAACCGCCGTCAGTTGTTTGTGTTGATAGGAATACAGCAGGCGAGGCGGCGGCAGAGGATCAACGCTTCAGCTTGAGACAGAAAAGGAAAACTGAGGGCGCTCCAGGAAGAGCCCTAGATCAAATGCGCTCGAAACTCTGACATAAAACAATCAGCACTCAAGTCCATCCAACAAAGGCGTGTAAGTAGAATATGAGAAGTAAAAGGGCGAATGGGATGTATGATAGCATTAAGGCGGAGAGGAAGAATTGAATCTTGTACGCACCATACGAGACTCAATCTCTTTCCACAGAAGCACAAATGTAGCTCCTTGGAGACCGTTAGCAAGTAATCTTGTCTTGAGACCGCGCGTGACAATGGAAAATACGCCGTCCCTCCTCATGATCTTGCGTGCAACTTCGTAGTATGATAGGCCTTTGTCGCAAGTCTGTTTGTTGGTGGCCACGACTTTGAAACCGTTTGTGAATACATCAGCGGACATGGCGGCGAGAAATCCCATTCCGCCATTTCTGCCGATCTTTGCCAGGATTGAGGCGTCCTCGGTGAGCGGAACGGCTTGCGAAACTACATTAACTGTGAAAAAGAATGGGAAGTGGCCGACCACGCCTGCGGAAAAGCTAGCAGCACTGCCACGATAGAGGCCACGGAATCCAGAGCTACGAAAGCGATCGAGTACCAGCATGAAGCCGGCCGGGCCCCGAACCTGCATGTTGGAGCGCAAGGTCTCCAAGGGTAGAAGCGAAGCACGCCAAGCGCCCCCTGCGAAGCTCGCACACAGTGTATTGAGTGGGAGACTGTCGAAGGGAGCAAGGGTTAGGGCGACATTGTTGGCAGTTGTGTCACCAAAACGGCAAAGGGTGATGTGCAGAACGGTGGGGAGCACCCCAGAATAAAAACGTGCGACTCCTCCCTGAGCGTACAGGGTACGGAGGGCCTGGAGTGTCGTAAACCCGGAGCGGTACTGGAATGCGGCGGTAGTGGAAAGCCACATGAAGGAGGCGGCTTGGCAGGCGGCAGCGGCGGCTCCGGGCATGCCAGCCTTCAGGGCGGAAAGAGAGGGCAAAACGCGGGAGCGAAGAGGCTGGACGGAGGCGTCCACTGCTGTGGTCTTGCAAGCGGCCATGGTACTGCACAGAGCAGGGGAGGCGCCGTCGCGGTCGACAGCGCCCTTCGAGGAGGAGGAAGAGAGCGGAGGTATGGTTGTGGAGGGAAGCAGACGTGAATAAGCTCTTAGAGAGGGTGCGGCGGCGGCGTGATGGCACGACGGCAACTTCTGGCGAAATGGATAGATTACGGTGATGAAGGGCGATCTGATACCATACGACGGCAGCGGCCGGTGCATCTTCCCACCGTGAGATGAGACCAATAGCTCCATGACACGCGTCTGTTGCCGCCGATCCCGCCCCCGACGCCGGGGCGGCGCGAATCGATTGGCTGCGATGTTGCGCCGCCGGTGCAGCATGCTGTCCTTCTCTCCACCGACGGTACCCTTACAGTACACGGCCTGCCAAGTTTCCGTCCTGTGGCACCAACCTGCCCGACGAGGGGCTAGCCAGTTTCTGTGCTGTACACGTGGCAATGGTGTGGGCCAATCCTGGTTGGGAGAGGATGAATCTACTTGTAGTAAAAACAGTACAAACTCCGCCAATCATAAGCACGAGTTCACCCTTGATCAAGGAGTGCAGTTGCCTGGGGGACCGCTTCCAACATGTGCCACGGCGTGATTGTAAGACAGCCAACCATAAGTAGGAGTTCACCCCGTCACGGTGTCATTATCCATCTGCAACCAATCAAATAACACCAACTCAAAGCAATCAAGATTCCAACATGTAAAAATGTGCACATTTCTTGATTGTTTGCGACGATCAATGTTCCCACAAGCAAATTTTTCATTGCGCTTTAACATCCACCCATTTCCATTATGTTACCGATGTCTTCTTTTTCATTTTTAGTATTTGTTTGGCCGCTTTGCAACTACTCCTCACCGAAATACTACTTCCAAAAATTTTACATCGCATAGCATGTCGCCCTTTTCGTCAAAAATCTATAATTAATTTACATTGGGTGTCAATATTTCCGTTAAAATTTTTCCTTCATTTAGAACATTTTATATCACGTTATGTTGTCATTTTAGTTTTTCTGCGCCATTTTAATTGTATCTCGCACATATTGTACACATTACTGTCTTACAAAATCTAATGAGCACTGCTATTTTGCTACTTTTGTCTACTGAACATTCAAAACCACTATATTTTAAGCCGTGGGCTTTTTTTCTTCTGCTTCATTGTCAACTTTTCTTGGTATTTTGGCTTAGCGCTACCATTTTGTTTATATTTTAGTTGTATTGCAACGCCCTCAGGGAGGGATTCTTGGTACTTGAACGCTTTCCCGATATTATCGGTTCTGTAGTGTGTATATGAACTACGCCCCACTATGATGGATATGGACACGTGGGACACGGTTTTGGGTCAATTGGCGGTTGGCCACAGTAGTGGATGTTGCCACGAAATGTGGAGTATTTTAGTTAATATTATTTATTATTTTTACACCCATTTCTGGGAAGCTAGTACTTAGTGCGACGGGCACTGCCGTCGCACCAGTAAACCTTCCCCAACAAGGGACCCCAACCTGGGGAATTGGCTCTAGTTGTTGCCGCTTGCGCGCGTACTCTACTCCTCCTTGGAGTGAAACGCCGTAAACCACGGGACATCTAACCCCCTTGCACATCTAAAGAAGCCCATCCTTGGGAGTACAATTGTTCCAATCATATTGGTGTTTCGCCCTGTATAGGGATATTGTTACCGGCATCGCCGTATCTGTTCGTCGCTCTCGCGACTCACATCGTCCTCTCTTCCTCCTCTTCGCCCTTCCTTTTCCCCCTTTTTAGGGTAGCACCTCCCGCTATCCGCGGCCCTCGTGTGCGCATCCGCTCACACACCCCCACTTACGTGGAAACATACCTCTACTGAGGATCACACCCCGCTCACGCGGATACCGATTCTTCGCCTTCACCTCCCTGCGCGAGTCGCGACAGGTGTCCCTGGTCTTACAAACCGGCTTCGCCGTGACACCTCTGGGAGGGCTCTACCCAACTGGGTTCACCTCGTGAGAGGAAGATCCCGAATGTCTTTCGGTGTTTTCCCCCTTTGGGGCATTGCACCACAAAGTGGTCTCCCGACCTAGAATCGGTTTTTGTTTTCCCTCTTACGAGGTTTGTTTTCATTCACCGGAAGTTCCGTGATCGCTTCCCGTCATAACGGTATTTTCTCATGTCGAGAAATCCCTCTGATGCGGAGCCAGTGGTTACGCGTAGTCGCTCCCGCGACAACGTGGACACATCCGAAGTTCGGTTCGTACCCCATATCCCTATACGGACAAGTTCCAGCCGTACTGGCGCCGCCGCATCGCGGAATGATACCCCCGACCGGGAACCCCGGAACCTCCTTTTGCCCTCGTTATCACCCCCGCGGGGGAATGCAGCATCGACTCCGGCTGTTGCCGCAGTGCCGCAGGCACCCCGGCCTGCTCCCGCTGTCGCGGCTTCAAGCCCCCGTGGAACGGGCGATAACAACCCCCAGGGGACTTCCCTGGAATCCCAGGTCCGCGCTCTGTGGACCGCCCATGACACCCTTGTAGGGGAACTAAAATCCCTCCAAGAGGTGGTCTCGGCAACCCCCGTAAAGGAGGTCGCCGAGGAACTCCGTATTTTACGGTCTGACGTCAACTCCGTGTTGGAGAGTTTGGGACAACCCACCACCTTCATCGAAGGAGTTGAAGCCCGATTTGATCGGATTGGTGCCCGCCTGGAGACGCTGGAGCAGTTTGTCCTCATGGACAAACCATCCCCGGATGATCCGGTAAACGAGGCATCGCACAACGACCAGCTTGCTGGGAAGAAGAAACGCCGTCATCGACGGAAACACCACCGAAAATATTCGGACTCCGGTTCTTCGACATCGTCGAACTCATCCCGAAACCATTCGGTTAGCTCGAGCTCCTCGGACTCCGACTCGGAGGACGAGAAGCGAGGCTACTCCTCCCGCTCGAAGCGGTCATCGGCCACTGAAGATGTGGTCCGAACTCGCCAGAAGGGGAGAAGACACGCCGGTCTCCGGGAATTGAAACCGACAAACCCGGATTACCGGAAGCTTTTATCATACCGGTACTACCGGCTCGAAGACTCGTCACTTGGACGTACGCCCCGTGGTACGGGAAAGGTGCGAGAATGCATTAAGCGAATGCAGCTCTCGCTCCGCAACCAGTATTTTACTGGAGAGGACCCAGTCCTAGTACTGGATTTCCTATCCCGCTTTGTGGCAGAGGCCGATATCCTCGGTATGAATGAGGGACAAGGCTATTTGGCTTTACCGTATTTCTTACGGGGAGTGGCGGAGGACCAACACACCTCTGTCAGAGGATCTTCTCGCGCCTCCGAGGGAGGAGTTACTTGCTGGCCGGAGGCTGTGCAGTATCTTCTGCGCTCCTACGCCACCAACACCGCTATTCAGCAGGCTATCCTCGCTTTGCGAGATACACGCCAGCGCGCTGGAGAGACCGAGACCGATTACTCGGTGCGCCTTAACAAGGCTTTCCACAGATGTGGTAACGTATACCCCGCTGGGGAGCGCAGTACCATGTTCATTGATGGTCTTGACCCGGCAATCCGGAGTTTAGTTACCCGTTATCGGGAGGACAAGCCGAGGATCACTTACCTCGAGCTGGTCCAACACGCCCGAGCGGAAGGGGATGCACTTCGTGCAAGAACTCCGAACAATCGGTCTAAATCCGCCAAGGCGTTGTTGCTGGAAAGCGAAGCCTCCTCACTCCCGCTCACCGCGGATGGGAACCCTGGACCGGGATTTGATACCGTGCATTTAGTGCAGGGGGATGGTGTGTCGATACCCACCAGTGATTTGCCATCAACGACGGAGATGACCCATGATACGGGAACAGAAGATCCCGTTCTATACGGTGGTAACAGTCGGGTTCAACCCCAACGACTCCCGTTTTCAAACGGTCAATCCCGTTATCAACGGCCTGGATGGACTGACACCCGCCTTGTGGTTCGCTTCTCCGATACTCGGAATAATAATCCGCGTGTCGCGGTGCTGGCTCTAATTTGCCACCTGTGCTATGCCCATGGCCATACCTCCCCTCAGTGTATTTGTTCACTGAAGGATATGGCCAAGGTGGTGGCAAATTATGAGGCCCTCACTCCAGAGGAGAAACCTTCCGTCCCGACGGCTTCCTACCTCCGTGCTGAAACGGACTTTTCCCATGCCCTACCACAGACCCCGCGTGCGCGGCAAGCTTCATACACCCCGATTCGGGAGATCACGCAACCATCCGTTGCAACCCCCGCTTATGCGGATAGAAACCCCCGTCAACGGGATGAAGCACTCGTTGTCGAGGAAACCAACCCACCGCCGAAGGCGGAAAACTAACTGAGGGAGTCTCCCCTTTGGGAGAGGCGTCCTCAAGAACGAGGCTGTTGGCGCCCGAGGCGTCCTCGCCTCGCTCCCCGGTGAAAGTCCTCTCGAGGCAAGACACCGCTGACGCGGACTCTGCGCACCTCGGTGTGTTGCGTCGCCCGTTATTACGGAGTAAAAATCCCCGGATTCCCGGTAGAGTCTTGGTCTTGGCCAAGCGCAATTATAAGGTCTATGCCGACCTTGGCCTTGACCCCCAGTTTATGGTGAGGTTTCTCACCGTCCTGGATACAGGTGCAGGCCCCAACTTTGTTGTGGAATCATTGTTACCCCCGCTTGTGCGGTCGCATATCCGCTCTGACACGGCCCCCGACATTTCGGATGCGAACAACAATCCGTTACAAACGGTGGGCACAGTGGACCTCGTCGTGAGACTTGGTACCTCTGTGGTGAAGTTGGACTTCATCGTTTGCCGTTCATTGGCAGCACCAGTGATACTGGGATGTGATTACTGCGACAGATTTGTCGACGCAATCAGGCCCCGCCTCAGGCGTGTAGAACTTGACGACGGATTGTCGGTTCCGATTGTTCGCCGCCCGCTAAAGCGGTCCTCTCGGAAACAAGTTCCGCTCCCTGCTGCGCAGGAACCACCGCCCGCGTCCCGCGAGTCCACCAAGCTCCGCGTCGCTGCCTCGGTTTCTATACCGGCTGAGTCCCAAGTCTGGGTGCAGGTAAATTCCCGTCAACACGGTCTTCGGGTTATACAACCCCTCGCCTCGTTGTACGAGAAATCCCAGCTGGCGCTGGCTAATGGAATTGTCTCCATTTCCCCGGATGTTCCTTTCCGGATATTGGTTGCCAACCTTGGCAAACACCCCCAGTATCTGGTGAAACACCAAGTAATTGGGAGTGTAACCCCCCATCCTATGGGAATGCTGCTAACAAAGATGACAGCCGCCGATGTACTCGGAGTTACCACCTCTTCTGAGGAGTTCGCCCCGCCGTCCGAAGACGTCAAGTCTAAGGAGGGGGAGGAAACCGCTACTTCAGCGTCGAACATACCGAGTAACTCGGAATTGCGAACCACACCTGTTCCACAGGACAATGCTCCATCGAGCAACGACCGGATTGATCCGGAAAAAGCACTTGAAGCGCTGGACTTCAGCCACGTGCCAGAGTCGCACCGCGAAAAACTCCATACTATGTTACGGGAATTGACCACAATGTGGGATGGCTCGCTTGGCGAGATTAATGCAACGGAACACCGGATCGATTTAATCCCCGGTGCGCGACCGGTTGCACAACCCCCTTACAGGGCAGTTCCGAAAGCTCGGGAAGAGGAGCAGTCCCAAGTGGACAAGATGCTCCGCGCAGGTGTGATTGAGCCCGCTCAATCACCCTGGGCATCCCCAGTTGTACTGGCTTTAAAGGCCGACGGAACCTGGAGGTTCTGTGTCGACTACCGCCGGCTCAATGCCGTGACTGTTAGGGACACGTACCCATCCCTCGTATGGACGAGTGCATTGACTCACTTGGACACGCCACCGTGTTCACGGCCCTTGATGCCAATTGGGGATATTGGCAAGCACCTGTCAGACAGGAGGATGGCGACAAAACCGCATTCACCTGCCATGCAGGGACGTACCACTTCAAGCGGATGCCGTTTGGGTTAACCAACGCCCCCGCCACCTTTCAGCGTGCAGTAGATATTCTACTTAACCGCTTTAAGTGGCGGAGTTGTCTGGTCTACCTTGATGATATTATCATCTTCTCCAACTCGTGGGACGACCATCTCACTCACGTCCGAGACGTGCTGAGCGTACTCCGCGATGCGGGAATTACCCTCAAGTTGAGGAAATGCGAGTTTTTCACAGATACTGTGAAGTATCTGGGTCACATTATCCGTCCTGGACGGTTTAGCGATCGAGAAAGCTCGAGTCAAATCCCTCGTTGAGGCGAAAGAACCCCGTACTCAAACGGAACTGCGCTCCTTTTTGGGGCTAGTCAACGTCTATCG